>OX637333.1:19390062-19541680 GCA_951799405.1 Agapetus fuscipes | reverse complement strand
AGTCCAAATCTAGACTGTCCGACCCTAGGCTGTCCGGCACTAGGCTGAGGACCATAGTCACATAGACCTGAGGCGTTTGCCCTTCGAGTCCATTATTCAGGGGCACATTGACATATCCGCCTAGTCCCGGATAATCCCGAAGGTACCCAGGGTTCCCATTTTTCTACTTCCATTTGATAATTTACTAAATACAAAACGGCTAACGGAAACACAATGCTGTACATTTCCACAGCCCGTTGCAAAATGGTCATTACGCAACGGGTAATCGTGCTGAAATGAAAATGTGCGCATGCGCATTGTCAGAAATGGAACCATTTTTTAATTTCGAGTATCAACCGATAACAAACTATTATTTGCCGTTTCCATAGCAATCACGTTTCAACGTCAGCCATTCCATAAATATTTTCAATTTATTGATAGTTCCTCCCCACTATATTCAATATTTGTTCAGATAAAAATGAATTTATTTTATGTGTAGAGTCAAATAAAAATTGTTGATTAAAAATAAAAATTCATCAAATTAGATAATTAGATTAGATAATCGAGGGGAATGATAAATTACACGGTTTAACAAAGGTAAGGTTTTTATTACTTCAAATAGACGAGTACATTATAGTGGCTACTATTTACTATTTATTTCATGGTCGTAGAAAAAGTATTGTATGCCACTGCACGTAATAAGTCTTTGTAACACTCTTGCTGTTTATTGTGCCATTGGGCTGCGCCTCATGGCACAAACTAGCACTGGTATTACAAAGGAGCATAAATCATTACTAGGCAGTGGCATAAATAACTATTCTGTAGCCAATGCCATGAAACCATAAAAAAACGTTTTCATTGTAGTATAGTAGACTAGTTTCGAAATGAGCGTTTTGAAACGGTTTTGTATTGAGTAAAATACCAGATGGAGTAGAATAATTATTTATGACACTGCCAAGTAATGATAGTATTTGTAACACGAGTGCTAGTTTAGACAGCAAGAGCGTTACAAAGACTAATTACGTGGTGGCATACAATACTTTTTCTACGGCCATTAAATAAATATCAAAATAGTAAATAGAAGTCATTATAATGTATTCGTCCATTTGAAGTAATTACAACCTTACCTTTGTCAAACCGTGTAATTTATCATTCCCTTCGATTATTATCTAATGTAATCTAAGTTGCAAAGATATATTACCTACATTTAGAATTCATTTTAAATTTATGCCCACACGCAGACACATATAAGGTTGCGCTTATACATGCCGCATATAAGGTTAAACATTCAAACCCAAAACTCAAATAAACATAAGCCCTGCAACTACTGACGCAGGGGTGTCATTGGCAAAGTGAGCCAAGTTTTTACAGCATAGGTGGTCAACCTCATACCGACCTATTAACCAAGTATCTTTTTAAGTTTGTTTATTTTTTGCGGTGAAAACATCTTGCATTATTTTCCTTTCAAGCCTTCTGCTTTCCTTCGAAAAAAGGAAGGCTACAATTTGAAGTAATTTGATAAATAAATTTGATGATTTTTTACACTATTATGAATTTTTATTTGACTCTTCACATAAAATATATTTACTTTCATTTGAAAAAGGATTGAAAGTAGTGGGGAGGAACTATCAATAAGATGAAAGTATTCATATACTATGGCTGGCGTTTGAACGTGGTTGCTATGGAAACGGCAAATAATAGTTTGTTACCGGTCGCTTAGAAAGATAGCCCCATACAAAGTTGATATTCGAAATTCAAAAATAGTTCCATTTCTGACAATGCGCATGCGCACATTTTCATTTCAACACGGTTACCCGTTGCGTAATGAAACATTACGCAACAGGTGTAGAAATGTGTGTCATTGTGATTGCGTTAGCCGTTTTGTAATTAGTAAATTACCAAATGGGAGGAGAAAAACAAGTTTTGTTTTTAAACATGACCCGTTCACAAGTTGTCACGTTGTAAGTGAGCTATCGGTTGCAGTGGACTAAGTTTAGACCAAAGCCGTACTGCACGATACACATCAAATTCCAAAACTACTTCATCTTAATAACGTATGACGTCAGAATGTAATATTGTGTGCAAGGCAAAGTGGTCCCTAATGACTTCACGGTACAGGGATCTTGGTTAATTATTGCCTGCTACAGTATTTATGGCACAAAGCGTACCAGTATGGTAAGAAAATTGCTTTTCAATACGTCCAAACCTCGTAGATAACTATTATAGAACCAAACACGGCAATCTAGGACGTTTTTTTTGAAAATTTATGGAAACACACAGAATGTTTTATTCTGTTTTGACTTGTCCGAGGTCTAGTGGATAACACTCGATTCCCGGCGGCTCACAAAAAAAAGCATTAATTTTTCAACGTGACTTTTTCTCTGTTCCGTCTCTTTCGTCGGACTAGTAATCAAAAGGTAATAGGTTTGATTCCCAGAAGATTACCAAGAAGGCATTAATTAAGGACTTATTTAATTTTAGAACCTATTTCTCGGCGAGAAAACGTCACACTTGTTTGAGACTTTTGTCCTTTGCAACCAACCAAAAAATCTCTTCTCTACCAACCCGGCCGTGCGATGTCACTACTGGCAGTATGTCAATTAATGGTCGGAACGAATTATTACATTATTATCCATTTCTACACTCACCGAATATAAAACATAGCGTAAATTCCCCTTAATCGCGTAAATCTAAATCTGATAATTTTTTACAGGTTAGGGGGCCGGCCTTACGCCAACCACTTTAGTAAAAAAAATGGGGGTTTCCCAGCTCCCGAGGGGGCTGGTTCACATTTCTTATGAAGGCTATGTAAACAGTGCTGGTATTTTATTTTGGGTTTGAAATAAACCAAATATAAATGGGAAATCATTTTTTCATCTCAGGCCATTCATCACGGCCGGATTTATACCGGAGCTTTCGGCTCGGAATGCAAGCACTCTATTAACTGAACTATCTACCGAGAAAACAAAACATTTAAAAATAATGTTCAGCTTTTCTCTGAAATACATCAAAATCTTCCCATGATTGCAAACACAATTTTAAGACGAAATAAACGCGATTCGGTTTAGCGATTCTCTAGTGATTCGGTTAGCAACGAATGCCACTTATTTTTCATTTTTGATTCACATAATCATCGCGGCTATGTTGGCTTTTTTAACATATTATGAAGAAAATAAATGACGTATTTTTTATTTATTTTTTATTTTCAGAATGATGGCAGCCCTAGTCCTGTGCGCGCCAGCATCCCCACCCCGACCACCCCCTCACCCCGCGCCTCACCTGCCAAAGGTTTGTTACCACTGATTTTATATTATGCTTTTCTTATCCTTGATATTGTAATTTTTTTATTTATAGAAACACATAACCCTTGCATTCATCGATCAACATAAGAAATATCGATGAAGCAGTTAAACCGTTTTACGTGCCAAGTACCAAAAAGAGTTCACCCCAGGGTGTCATGTTGATACAAACGAGGTCTTGTTTTAATCAGTTTCCAGGCAACCGCCATGTTTATGTCTTTGTTTGACGCATGAAGTTAATATCTTACGTGTTATTTTTTTCGTTGTTACCTTATGTGTGTTAATGGCACGTTTGTTACTATGAAAAATAAACAGACGTGCGCCATCTACGTTTTTTATATTGATCGATGATTCACCCTTAATATTGTAATGTTTTATTTTTATTGAAACACCGGTCCGATCGATAGCTCAGTTGATAGAGTGCTTGCATTCCATGCCGTGAGCTCGTGTTCGAATCGAAGTGGTTGGCGTAAGGCCGGCCCCCTTACCTGTAAAAAAAATAGGTTCAACTCGCCACATGCGACCCCTTCGGGAATAACGCGGCAAGAAGTTACACTATATGTGTAGCTTAGTTGCGTTTGCGTTGCGTAAACACATATCCCCAATTTTGAAACACTTGCCACTTTTGATGTTAGACAATTTGACTATTCAGTTTCCTTAACTAGTGTGTTGGTATGAGGCTGACCATCTAAATCTAAATCTAAGCTGCAAAGATATGTATCATTTGAGATTCATATTAAATGCATTCCCACAAGCAGACACGCATAATTTCGCGCTCACACATGCCGCATGTGGACCTACAATATAAAAATCCAATCTCAAATGAACATAAGCCCTGCAACTCTTGCCGACCTTCCCTGAAACAGGGGTGACATTGGCAAAGTGAACCATTTTTTACAGTATGGGTGGTCACTGGTCAGCCTCATACCGACCATCCATTCTGTAAAACCTTCGTTCACTTTTATCCGACAAAATGTCCACCCGACAAAATCTCCACGTGACATAATGTCTACCGACAAAATGTCCACCGACAAGATGTCCAACATTGTAATATCCACCGGCAAAAAATCCACCGTTGATAATATTTTTATTTTTTTATATACGAGTAGGTATATATACTAATTCGGTGAACGTTCTTTCGTCAAATTTGTCATATTATGTATTTTTTCGGTGAACATTCTGACAATGCACATTCTGTCGTGCCACGGTGGAATAATATAAACATGTGTACAACAATACAAAATTTCACCAAAACCAGCAACGTTCAATTTTTATCGCATCCATTTGAGCATCTCGTTGAGTGTTGGCGTGAACTTCAGCACTCCATGTATGTTCAAGTAAAAGTAGGAGAATGTAATATACAACACACAATCCGCTCTTTCTGTTTATTTCGAGAGTGGTGAGTGCTTACGAATACCAGTCTCCATGTTGGGATTCAGTTTTTCAATATGTGTAATATATCAATGATTAAAGACCATTAAGCAGAGAAAGCTTATATACTTCGGTCAGTTAAGATTGAAGGGAGAAGATCTCAGGGACGCCGAAGGACATCCTGGCTGAAAAACCTGCGACAGTGGTTCGGTAAAAGCACCAAGTCCCTGTTTCGAGCCGCAGCATCTAAAGTCAAAATAGTCATGATGATCGCCGATCTTCGATAGAAGTGGCACATAAAGAAGAAGAAGAAGAAAGACCTTAGAGAGGTATCCAAGATCCGAATAAAAAGCGGTTGTTTTGCAATGTTGGCGGCTATGTTTTCCTAATGTTCATTTTCATTGCTGTATAATTTTATTTCATTGATTATAATCAAGTGTATGAAAACAAGACACCCCATGTAAATTATATTTACTTAACTTACTGTTTACTTTCTTCGGCTCATAAGTGTTCAAGGCTCAGGGCCTCCCGCATCACAACCCTCTAGGGCTGTTCACTTGTGGCTATCTTGGATTATCAGGTCTTCATACAAATATTACCGATATTCGGTAGGTAAGAATTACCGTGGGGATGAGACTTCCAGCCACCTTCCAGCCCAGGACTCTCTGTCTTGTGCTGCTTCCCTCCATGGTCCCCTCACTCCCAGAATTTCGGCGTCGGCTTCGACGTTGTCGAAATTATATTTACAATACAATAAAAATATACTCGTGCACTCTTTTCCTGGCATGTGTGTGAAATTAGAGCTATTAAATTTTTTTGTGTACAAATAATAATGGAATAACCGGTATTCAATATTGCTCACATCCCTAATGAAAGAAAAACATGGTAATATTGTACTTGGTACTGAGATAAGCTGAACGAGCAACAGTAGCGATGAAGCAAATGCCTAATGTTGCGAAAACACGAATACCGTTTTTTTTCTTGGCATCGTTTACCTGTACCCCAAGTAGAACACTTTGCGTTTATACCTACTCAAGCGTTTCACCAAAAATGTAAGGATGATAAAATAGCGCCTTCTAATGAACGGATAGTTATTGTAAACGCTGTGGTGTAGAAATGATGTTTCGTGGGTACTTGACGTTGTGTATACGTGTAAATGCAATCTGTTAATATGAAATACCTGGTTTGAATATTTTTATCTTTCAGAAGAAAAACCTGGAAGAAAGCATGTAGGTACGGCTCACTTTGTATAATATGTTCTAAAAAATGCAACCCAAAAATGAAACACAACGCAACTTAGCTGTACATAAAAAACAACTTTTTACCGCGTTGATTTCGAAGGGGTCGCACTTGACGTGTGGAAACTATTTTTTGTCAAAGGTAAAGTTTGTAATGGAAAATGATATTGGCCACCCCTAGTAGAATTGCGGATGGATAGAAGAATGCTCAAACTCAATTGACTAGGATAGTGAATAAAGGATGTGATGATGGACCTTGAAGGTGGTAGGAAGAGCTCCTATATACCAGACTTATAGACTTAATTGTTTAGTGATTGTCTGTTTATATACATAAATGTAATTAATTGTTTGTATTCCTTGACTTACAGGTTGGTATGAGGCTGACCACCCATACTGTAAAAAGTGGGTCCCTTTGTCAATGCCACCCCTGTTTCAGGGAAGGTTGGCAAGAGTTGCAGGGCTTATGTTCATTTGAGATTGGGTTTTTATATTGTAGGTTCACACGCGGCATGTGTTAGAACGAACTTATACTTGTCTACTTGAGGGAATGCATTAAATATGAATCTCAAATGATATGTTTTTTTGCGACTTAGATTTTGATTTTGATTAGATAGAAAAAAATGGAAAATTTATTTGGTGATCTCAGTTTTTGTGTAAATTGCACCATAAGAGCCTCCTGCGAGCTTGTTCGTCGCTATAGAAAGCGACTATTATTCATGCATGACCCAGTTGCTGTAAGGCCGGATTGACCTTTGGTGATCGGTTTTGATAAAGGTATACGAATTTTTCAACCCAGCTGAGAACACATTTTTTTAAAATATGAATTGTATTTTTTTGTGTTCCGTCGGGGATCTAGCCCAAGAACATCTGATTTCGAGTCCGTAGCGTTAACCACTAGACTACGGATCGTTTTGAATTCCTATGGTATGCGGCTGACCACACATACTGTAAAAAAATGGTTCACTTTGCCAATGTCACCCCTGTCTCAGAGAAGGACGGCAAGAGTTGCAGGGCTTATGTTCATTTGAGATGGGTTCTTATAATGTAGGTCCACATGCGGCATGTGTTAGCGCGAAATTATACATGTCTGCTTGTGGGAATGCATTTGATGTAAATCTTAAATGGTATATATCCTTGCAGCTTAGATTAGATTAGATTAGATAAAATAAAGTGAAAATGACGTGTCTCAGCAATGTATGTAATGTGATTTGATTTTTCTTAAATGGACTTTTTGAATTTGATAGTTTTTTCTCGTTGAGCAAACGTCAGTCTTGTTTGGGATTGCCGTCCTTAGCAACCAATAAATATATATATGTTTTCTTTTTCCCTAGCAACAGGACTGGGAGACGACACAGTTTTGTGTACCTATATAAATTCATGTGCAGACCGCAATGTAGTTTGAGAGCTTTTTTGACATTGAAAAAATGGCGGCTAATCTGAAATGTTGGCGGCTTATTTTTTCGTATTTCAATTCTTTACTTACTTGTTTTTTCATTTATCTCTTCAAAAAAGGAAAGAAGGAAATTAAAAAACGGAATTAAGGAAACATTTGTTTATATTCCTTATTATATTTTATTTCATATCAAGCCTACTCAAACTAATATATGAATCGCAAAGTAAAAAATGCGCCATTGTAATATTTTATTTAAAAGAATCAGAAAAATATATAAAAGAGCGAGAAATCATTGTCTTACATTTCCATGTATTAATCTCATTTCCCAAAACAAACCTAGATTTCCCCCTTTGGTTCTATACGACTTGTATGTTATTTTATATTTCCTATGTTTTCAAAAGGCACAAAATCAATTTGATAATAAGTACATAAGTACATAAGTAATAACATCATATTTATTGGAACAACTTCATTGGAAAAACTGTACACAAAGGATAAAACTAGTGTTGTACCAAAAATACACGGAAACTAAAAAAGAGCCTCTTATTTGCGTTTTACTTTTCATATTTTTTCATATTACGCTATGGTTAAGTTTAAACGTGAAGACTTCACTGAACGAATAAATAAATAAGTTTGACATGGAAATTGTATATTGGAACAGATAACAGAACATTTATTACTAGCAAACAAAAGTGATACAAATTGTTTAATGGCTTATGAGTGCCCGTATTGATGAAATTACGTAAATTTTATCCATAGAATAATGGTAATATTGGAATATTGGTAAAATAGCCAATAGAATATCAATTATTCTATTGGCTATTTGATTATTTCTATTCCTGATTTGAGATAACATTTTGGTTGAAGACATAATAACATCGATTCCGGTCGATACCTCAGCTTGTTAACCGCTTCATGCTATGCTTTTTAGGGCAGGGCTCGATTTCAGCAACGGTGTCAAAAGTTATTTTACCCGTTTTGGTCGGTTCTTTAAATAAGTGGTTTCTCAACCTGGGGGCGATCATAGCAAAGAGGGCGAATGGGGGCGATGGAACTATGCGAGGGCGATTGTACCTACTCTGAAACTTGTGCGTACCCCTCTTAGTCGTCGGCTTTTTGAGATGAATTTAGATGTTGATAGTTTTAGAAGTTGCGTGCCTATACCTCCTCCCCCCTCATGTCGACGTCACTTTTCATTTTTTGAAGAACAAAGTGTTTTTTGGGGCGATGTGCGGCTGATCTATTACGTATAAATGATCGATGGGCGAAAAAAGGCTGATAAACACTGCTTTAAACCAATATACAGTACAGGCAAGGTAATTTTCAATTTATTTAGATTTTCAGCAGTAACTTTGTGAACGTTCATTTTTAAAAACTTAAATAAAATTAAATTTCGTTATAATTCACTTTTTGAGTTTATTTTGTACACAACCAGTTTCGGGTGAAGCAGTGCCTCCCATCTTTAGATGTAAATTGTAACTTTTTTCAGGTGTGTTTTCAGGTGTAAATAGAAATCTTATCTTCAGGTGAAAAGTTCCAATTAATTATTTAACATTTGAAAATGGGTGGTACTGCTACTTCCAAAACCGATTGTGTACAAAATAAACCAAAATAGTGAATGATAACACAACTGAATTATATTAAAAAATTTAAGGGAATTCTTAATTTAAGGAATTAAACCATTAACAAAAAATGAATGTTTGAATGAGTATATTAACGAAAAAATCATAGACACCGGATTTTTTTTCATGAATGGATGTCTGACAGATTCACATGCAAACTTTATATTGAATCCCCTCTCCGTGGCATTGCGATACATTTAATAACATCTGTGCTTACTTTCCAGGGGCGCGCGCGGCTGCGGGCGCCGCCCTACGTCGCCTCCACTTCAGGGCGGGGCGACAGAGGGCCTCGCTGCCCACCTCCAGGGATCCAGTGCCAAAGGTACAGTCACATTACTGTTAAGATATAAGCTCCGACCCTAAAATTGCCTTTATTTAAAAATAAGTTTCTAAAGCTTGAAAGCTTAAATGAGATAAATATTTATGATGTAACGAAAGGATTTAATAAGTATGTAAGAAAAATAAAGAATATGGGAATATTTTGAATATGGAATAGAAAAACAAAAGATGACAGACAAGAAAAATAAGATCGGCTCGCCCGGCTTCAGAGCCACAAAAAACTAAAACTAGTTTATCAATTAAGTTTCTTGAAAAAAGTTTTTTCCATATTTTCATGATAACTATTCACATTGTTAAAAGATGTTCCCATGTGAGATTCTTCATTTGTTCTCAGTTAAGCCACCTTCGTAGTCAGTGCTTTTTTAATCAAGTACTTATATAATATAAACCCGCGTTTTATAGAATTCGTAAGTACGAATTATAACACAATTTAAAATTTCCTATACATCAGGCGCATCATGTTGCAATAACTTTAAACGTTTATTGTCGACACTTCCTAATTGTTTACTTGAATTTTTTCTAAAATTCTTTTAATGATTTTGCAATCACATTTAACTTCGCCGATGTCAACCCTGTTTTAGCGAAGGTCGGTAAGAGCTACAGGCCTACAAGTTATACAATATTTTTTCGAGATTTAAGCTTTTTATTTGTCAAAAGTGCACATGTGGTTAATGTAATCGTGAACTTATATGTGTCTGCTCGTGGGCATACACTTTACATGAATCTAAAATGTTAAAAAAAATTTTTTTTAGGGTTTGGTGATTCACACAGTGAAAATCCTCTGTCTCTATAATTAATAATATTTATTTTAAAAATATTTAATTATATTTTGTAATAAAAGCACACAGTTGTAGTTATACTACGTATTTTTTGTTTTTTTTAATGCTCCTAAAGAAGCCTTGTTATGCGAAAGCGTAAGACTAAAAAAAATAAAAATCACAAAGTTAATTACAACTGTGTGTTTTTTATTAAAATGTAATTTGATAATTTTTAAACGAAAAATCATACAAATGTTAATATATCTTTGCAACTAAGATTATAATACAAATACACTTCCAGTCTTATAAGTGTGACGTCACATCAAAACTTTTAATAACACTCGAAAACAAATCTCATTAAAAAGTTACTAATTCGTTAACACGTACGCGATCAAGTATATGATATTATATTATTACTCATCCATAGCATTTACCAAAAGATGAATTAAAACTAAAACAGCGCTTATACTGAGCGTTTCAGTCTTCGTAAATTTTTGGTAAATTGATATAGTTATACGTCAAATTTTATACTTGCGATACAGACTATTACGAGAACGTATAGGACATATTAATTGAAGTTGCCAACACGTTCTGTCTAAAATAACATGACAAATAAGCATACATATGAAATTATAATAAATAATTGTAAAGTTCATCACATGGAAAATACTAAATTAGATTTAAATGGAAAACAAAAACATTGAGCGATAAATTCTACAAAACATTATTATAGCGTACATAGTCCAAATATTCAAAATATCATTCGGCTCTGTGACGTCTACCATAGTAAATTCCCGATAATCAGGATTTTTTTGCTAGCTTACAACATTTTTGACAGAAACTCGGCATTGTGATGAAAGCACTATCAATACTTTCATTTGTGTAAAATATCATAATAAAATACACACATATGCTCTAGAAAATATATCGATTGTGAAATAACTACCTACATTAAATTATTTTTAAAGCTGAATTTCTTGCACATTATAATGTACTCGGATATAAGTCAAATCAATAATATAGTCAAATTTGTAAGAAGAAATTTACGCAAAAGAAATTTGAGTTAATTAAACCCAAGTAAAATGATTTCGCAGATTTAACCAATTAAGTCGCTGTATTATCTTATTTTGCATTAATTTTAAGAAAGAAGCAGACAACAGACAGACCGGTCGTAGTCCAGTGGTAACACTTTGGACTCGTAAATGGATGGTTGTGGGTTCGAGTCCCGGCGGGGCACAAAAAAATACCATTTATGTTTTCAAATTTGCTCTTCGCTGGGTTAAAAAATTCATAAACCTTTACCAAAGACCGGCCATCAAAAGGTCCATCCAGCCTTACAGCAACTGGGTCTTGCTTGAGAATTGGCGCTTTCTACAGCGACGACCAAGCTCGCAGAGGGCTCTTGAGGTGTGATACACACAAAAAAAGCGCTCACCAAATAAATCAGCCTAGTTTTTTTTTTTAATTTTAACCCGGCTACAGATCACTCGTACAAAGACACATCGGTTATAGGCGATTCGTTCGAACAATAGTTCGTCCACATGACTTTTCGGACAACGATATTTGTCTTTTTACTTTATAGCAGTCCGAAGGACTGTTATAAAGTATTGTATTCGTCCGAAAAAAAAAATGAGGTTTCAACAGAAATGAGTTGTCCTGCACCAGGACATGCAAAAAAACCTAATTTGTCGAACCTGTCCGTCCGTCCGTCCGTCCGTATGAGTGTATGTCCCAGCCGAAACTACTGATCACAGAGACACCAATTTTTGGATTTAGAGAAAAGATAACCACAGATTTTGATGAGCCGACCGGCATGGCGCCACCCTGAAAATTCAAGATGGCTGCCATACAAAAAAAACATAAAATTGCACTTTTCTCAAAAACGGCTCCAACGATTTTCTTTAAAATTTCAGTGTGGTCGTTGTTTAAGTTTTTTCTAAGAAAATTAGGTATGGCAACACTCTTGCCAACCTGCGTCTATGGGTTGCCATATGAAAGAAAAAAACGATTGTGATTATCTCGGAAATGGCTGGGTTGACAAAAAAAAATGTTCTACAATATTACGCGCAACATTAATTTCTACAAAAATTTAAAGAATATTTAAAAAAAAAATTTACTTAAAGTACCGTTTACACGATCTCAAAATTTTCATCGAAAATATTAAAAAGACTCATAAAAACGCAATTTTGTAAAACTTTTTTAAAGTTCACAAGAAAGAAAAATTAAAAAACTTCTTTGCACTATAATTTGTTTTTCACTATTTTGAGAATTCAAGATGGCTTCCAAAAAGGAGAACACTTCAAATGCAACTTTCTCAAAAACGGCTCAAACGATTTTTTTTAAATTTTCAGTTAAGTAGTTGCTTGATACATTCTTACCAAATTTAGTTTTGCAACATTTTTGCTAATCTGCGTCTATGAGTTGCCATATGAAAAAAATAAACAATTGTGATTTTCTCAGAAGCGAAAGCGTTGACAAAAAAGATTTGTTCTACAGTATTATACGTAATATCAAGTTTTATATAAAAACTAAATAAAAAATTTGAAAATAAAAATATAAAGTGCCGTTTACATGATATCAAAAATTGAAATTAAAAGGCTACAAAAACCCATCAGAACACAAAAAACTTTTATGGTTCTTAACTTTATCAGAAAAAACTTTTTTATCACTATAATTCATAGTGAAACATTTTTCAAATTTTAGAAAATTCAAGATGGCTTCCGAACAGCTGAAAGTTTCAAATGAGATTTTCTCAAAAACGGCTCCTACGATTTTCTTTATTTTTTCTGCCTTATCGTCATTATAATACTGCTATGTAACAACAATAACCATTACCTCATAATAATAATAATAATAACAGGCTGATTTATTTTAAATTACACATGATAAGAGAGCGCCGTTTTTGTGTGTGTCACACCTCAAGGGCCCTCTCCGATCATGGATAAGACTTTCTAAACAAGTGTGCCTTGAGTGCTCCTCGAAATACACCCACAGATTTGGAGTTCTTCACTCCGGGTGGCAGTCTGTTCCACTCCACCGGCCCCGCAACACGGAAAGCGCGGTCTCCGAAGTTTGTACGAATCTGACGGCGCGGCTGAACCAAATTGACTACTCCATCACCCGCAGATCTGAGTGTCTGCCTCCTAACACCCATTTCAACAGGTGAAATCATATCAGCCAGATAAGGTGGGGCCAAGCCATTGATGGCTTTATATACCATTAAACAAACACGGAAGACCACCCTCTCCGGGAAACGAAGCCAATGAAGTTTTTTTAACAGCGGGGTGATGTGAGCGAATTTGGGAATCCCGAATATGAGTCTTGCTGCCGAATTCAACACAGATTGAAAGCGATTAAACTGTTTCTTCGGCTGACCACTATAAAGCGTCGAGCAATAGTCAATCCGAGACATCACAAACGCACTCACCAGGGTCTTAACCGCATCTGACGGCAGACATTTTCTTATTGCCTTTATTTGGCGAAGCGAAAAAAAAGAAGAAGCTATTGTGGCATCTATTTGCCTATCCAGTGTCAGGTTACGATCCAGTAAGACTCCTAGAAGTCTTACCGAATCAGAAGGCTGGATTAGCTTACCTCCTATGGAGAGTGGTACTCTATTCACCAGAAGGTGGTCACGCCTCGATGTGGCTGCCCATAATTTTCTTTGTTTTGGGGGTTGCCATACAAGAGAAAAAAATCATTTAAAATTTCTCGGCAGAGAAAGGGTTAACTAAAAAATAATATTCTACAATTGAAAAGCTTTTATATATACCTACATAAATGAATCATTACTTTTTTTTGAAAAAATATTATAAAGGATAGCCACCATACAAAGTGACAAATTTTCATACAAAAAATTATTGTAATATTTTTGGTAGCAAAACGTCTAATACCCATAAATAAACCTACATAACAATTCGCTCAATCAATTGCTATATTACAACAATAAGCATCGGCTCTTAATACTCCTTTGTTTTGAGGGTTGCCATACAAGAGAAAACAATATTTTAAATTTTCCCGGCAGAGAACGGGTTACCTAAAAAATAATGTTCTACAATTGAAAAGCTCTTATATATACCTACATACATTAATCATTATTTTTTTCAAATAAAAATTATAAGGTGTAGCCACCATACAAAGTGACAAATTTTAATACAAAAATAATTGTAATATTCTTGGTACTAAAACGCCTAATATAAAATACTAGGCTACGAGGCTAAATCTAGTAAGTTGTACCCATATGATAATCAATCATAACTTTCCAAAATATCAATGAAAAGTATAGGTACCCACCAAACAAAGTGTTAGTTTTGATACAAACGGGATCAATGATAATACTGCAAAAAGAGGATTGCTTAAAAAGATTAGCTTCATTACTTACACACAACTAAATGTTTTGTTATGAAAATTGGCTATGACCTAAACATGACCGTATTTTGTGCTATAAAGTCATGTGCAGTCCACTGTACAATTTATTTTTATTTCTTTGATTTCTGTCACATACAAAATATGGTTCACAAACAGCTCCATTACAGAAAACTACAAATAAGTTAAATTACAGTAATTAGAAAGATTTTCGGGAGAGAATGTTTTTTATGATTGAGCTCTCTATATGGACCTAGATTGTATGTGATCGAAATGTTGTAACCAAAAAACCCAGTGAACAAACTGTCATGTGACTAAATTGTCCGTGACCTATGTGTCTGTGGACGTGTAATGTGTGACCGAGATGTCATTGACGAGAAAGTGTTGACGAACTGTCGTGTAACCGATTTGTCCATGACTAAGTTGTCTGTGGATGGGTTATATTTGACCAATTTGTCATTATACGGTTGTAGACGACCTTAGTGGATGTACAGTCCGTGGAATACTTACATTCGAGTATGCTGGAAGTATGAGAAAGTCTTCTATCATACTTAGTCCATTTTTACTATCTATTTGATTCAATAAAGCAAATAAGAGGATTGTACGCGGAGGGAGGGATCGTGAAATCGGATTCTTGAATTATTAAATTTAAATGCTTTTTGTAGAAACAAATTTCATTATTGCGCGAATGGGAGGAAATTAATTGAACTCTGAAGTGGGTCAAGTAAGAGCAGTGGTTTATAACCATTTTTTGACCAGGAACTTATATTCCTTGACTTATAGGTTGGTATGAGGCTGACCACCCAAACCGTAAAAAATGGTTCACTTTGTCAACGTCACCCCTGTTTCAGGGAAGGTTGGTAAGAGTTGCAGGGCTTATGTTCATTTGAGATTGGGTTTTTATATTGAAGATTCACATGCATGTGTTAGCGCGAACTAATACGTGACTTTTTGTGGGAACGCATTTAATATGAATCTCAAATGATATATTTCTTTGCGACTTAGATTTAGATTTAGACTACTTTGAAAGACCACTTTTGTTGATTTATTTTAACAAGGCACAACTTTGTTCTATCAACCAAATAGCATTTTGATTGTTTTGTTTCGACGAGATACTATTTGATCCTTGTTCAAAACAAAACAAAGTGATCTTTGGTCGAATCAATGAAAGTGGTAATTGGTCGGAAAAAAACTGGTCCTTGGTTGAAACAAAACAATTAACCTGGTCGAAACAAAACAATCAAAATCGTCGAAAATCGCAATAATTGAAGTGGTACAAGGTCCCATAAAATCTATCAAATTCATTCTTGGGTGAATCAAAACAAGCAAAGTGTTCAAATAAAAAAATAACCAAGTGGTCCTCTGTCAACTCAAAACTATTGTGTAAGCTCTAATTTACATGTGTTTGCTTGTGAGCATGCGTTAAATATGAATCTCAAATGTTAATAAATCTTTGCAACTAAAATTATAGAATTATAGAAAGTTGTCCATGGTCGAAAAAAAGTTAAGAGCCACTGAGTTAGAGGGAATGGAAGGATGGGGAAAATAAAACTGATGAAGGAAGATAAAATAAAATTAAATGCGAATGCAAAAAAATCGTTTGCTCTGACTTCAATCATGTCGGGTGAATTCAAAATTAATTGCCTGGAAGGAAAATACTTTTAATTAATTCTTCTTTTCTTCCTAGTTCACTTTACTCAGTACCCCGAGTATTAAGCATTCTGCAGACCTCCCTTCGATTGCGAAAATGAAAAATGTAAGGAATACACGACGGCACTCCTGGATAATGATTAAGTTTTCATACATTTTCCCCCCATTTATGCAATCAAGGGTAGTTTACAATGCTGTACCCCGTGTAGACTCGGGGTACAGCATTTAATATCATTATAATTTTTTGTGCTCCTTGACTGATAGGTTGGTACGAGGCTGACCACCCGTGCTGTAAAAATCGGTTCACTTTTGCCAATGCCACCCCGGTTCAGGGAACGGCGGCAGGGAGTTGCAAGGTTTATGTCCATGTGAGGTTTTCTTTATCTGTATGCACACATGCAGAATGTGTAGGCGCGAACCTACATAACTAAATATAGCCTTACTGGCGCTTCTTGATATGAGTGCGGCCTTTGACACGGTAAGTCACCCAATTCTTATTGAGAGATTGGAGGTGTCATTTGGTTTGACCGGAGGGGCTTTGGCGTGGTTTTCTTCCTATCTGGTGGAGCGCAGACAGGCGCACAGTGGGCGGAAAGTCGAATCTAGCGCATAATAAGTCGCCATATTGAAAATTTATGCTTTAGTCGCAAAATTATCCGGTTTTTTTTAATAGATTAGTAGCAATGGATGTTTTTGGATAAAAATGACATATAATAGTGTTGAAAATATGCACAATTATTGAAAAAATCCAAGTGAAAGTCGGAAGATTTTTTTTCAAATTTTATATTCGTTTGATACAGATATTGATCATTTATCCAATTTTACATTTGTACCTGAAGGTGATAAAATAAAAGATACTAAATACATATCATTTACCAAGTGAAAAAAAAACAGTATTTCAATCCATACAACTAAAAATATCTGGTTTTTTATTCCATAAAAATTACTAAAAATCAATTATGAATTTTCACAGTGTTGATACACAAACAATACAAAATGTAATAAATTAACAATTTGTAAGAAGTAAATATTTTAAATAAAGGATAAGATAAAGTAGGTACATGTGAATAAGATGTTCAATAAATAGAAAAATAATGAAAATCATAAAGGTATACCAAATATACTTACACCGAAATTGGATGTGCAGAAATACGTAATATACCTATCAAAGACAGTCAGCCAATGTGATTAAAAGTGAACATGAAAATTATGAGAACCCACATGGAAAAGGAAGTTAATAATAAACATAATAAAACTAATAATATTTCGAGTTTATGTACAAGCTTTCACAAAAAATATAGTTTTCACAAGATAATTATTTTGACTGAACAAAAAACACGTAGAAGCGCTAGCGTAGTTGATGGACTGAAGGCTTGTTTATAAGTGGAATGACTGGCACTTCCATCACCTCCCCATTTGAACAGCATTGTAAGGTCCGGTGCTGAAGATGCCGAATCTAGGAGAGCTTGCTGCAACACTTCCTTTTGACTCTCCAGTAACCTCTGCACTGCGTGGTTGACAAGCCCTTGCACGGTTACTGTCGCAGAAATATCGGACACTGTTATGAAGTTTTCACTGGGGTAGCAATCTTTTTTAGCTTCCCTTATAACATCATACGAGAGATAAATGTTAGCTTTTCGAGCTTTAGCTCCCCATTGAATTAGTCTGTACGAGTGTTTGGCTAAATTTGCGTCAACATACAATGCAAGTGCTTCTTCTGGCGTGTATTTGACTGGCTCTGTAAGTGGTATGTAGAATGCTTTTTTTTTATCTTTGATGCACGATGCGGAGTAGCTTCAAGATCCATAAGGACCTTAGCAGCATCTCTTTTGCCTGATTTTTGCAAACTTAATTTTGATGCAAACATAATTTATTCGTGACTTCTGGTTCCAAGAAGTGAAGAAACTTTTATTCTTTTTGTTTGGTCACTTACTTGTGAAAAATGAGCCAACGGTCGTCCCATAGACGATGAGGGTACTGATCTTGTATTGAAGTCAGGCAAAATAATGTTCGTCAACAACCACACACTATTTTTTTTTTCAAAAACTTTAACATTACGGCATGAATGTGCCAACTTTAAACGCAGTTGGGCTGTAAAATTTTTTAGTATTCCTCTTATTTTTGCACAAAATTCATCACTTTTATCATTTTGAAGCTCAAGTTGTAAAAATAAAAAATCCATGACAGCCGTATTTTTTTTCGCTGCGATCCTTTCATTTCGCCATACTTCGAAGAGCTCTCTTCTTTGGACTAACATGGTTCCTTTAAAAAATCGTAAAAAAATTAGTCGCAAAAACTAGCAAAATCTTTTACATCCAAAATAAACCTCATAAGTGATTCTTACGATGACATTAAAATTATGATCAATCTCGGTCAAACTTTTGATTACGAGTCTACAGAAAATGATTATGTTGTAATTTTATTGATCAAAATACCCAACGTGATTCAAAAAATATTTTTGGACAAATAGTATAGATAACACAAAAATACATATTTATTAAACAAAGTTCATGCCTTCAGCTTTAATATGCAAAAACAATGAACACGATTGGACTAGAACTTTAGGCACAGTGCTTCCAGGTAAAAAGGCAAATAATAACTGAATAATTTTTCAAACCGGACATTATTCCGACAAAGTCATGTTTACCTGACTCTCGGGGATTATCCCGCAAAAAAAAATATATTTTTGCCATAAGGAACTGTTTCTGGGC
Source organism: Agapetus fuscipes (assembly GCA_951799405.1). NCBI lineage: Eukaryota > Metazoa > Arthropoda > Insecta > Trichoptera > Glossosomatidae > Agapetus > Agapetus fuscipes. The sequence goes on along the minus strand of OX637333.1, from coordinate 19,522,955 downwards.
TATCTATTTATCATATGCAGGTACTTTTCTTAGAATTGGCAATACTTCAAAACTGGACTTATCATGCGCTAGATTTGGAATCCCGCCCACTGTGAGGCGGTGCGTATTTGTGATAGTGTTTCACCTACCTACTCGCTGTCTTCCGGGGTCCCACAGGGCTCTGTGCTGGGTCCGATCCTTTTCATATTGTATACTGCTGAGATTGAGAGTATTGTTGAAAAATGGGGCCTCATCGCACACTCATATGCAGATGACTGGCAAATATACTCTCATTCTCGGCCAGACATGGCTGAGGACCTCAGTTGCAGGGTCTCTGGGTGTATCGCGGAGGTCGGTGGGTGGATGAGGAACAATGGCCTAATCTTAAACATGGATAAGACGGAGATACTCTGGGCAGCCACATCGAGGCGTGACCACCTTCTGGTGAATAGAGTACCACTCTCCATAGGAGGTAAGCTAATCCAGCCTTCTGATTCGGTAAGACTTCTAGGAGTCTTACTGGATCGTAACCTGACACTGGATAGGCAAATAGATGCCACAATAGCTTCTTCTTTTTTTTCGCTTCGCCAAATAAAGGCAATAAGAAAATGTCTGCCGTCAGATGCGGTTAAGACCCTGGTGAGTGCGTTTGTGATGTCTCGGATTGACTATTGCTCGACGCTTTATAGTGGTCAGCCGAAGAAACAGTTTAATCGCTTTCAATCTGTGTTGAATTCGGCAGCAAGACTCATATTCGGGATTCCCAAATTCGCTCACATCACCCCGCTGTTAAAAAAACTTCATTGGCTTCGTTTCCCGGAGAGGGTGGTCTTCCGTGTTTGTTTAATGGTATATAAAGCCATCAATGGCTTGGCCCCACCTTATCTGGCTGCGATATGATTTCACCTGTTGAAATGGGTGTTAGGAGGCAGACACTCAGATCTGCGGGTGATGGAGTAGTCAATTTGGTTCAGCCGCGCCGTCAGTTTCGTACAAACTTCGGAGACCGCGCTTTCCGTGTTGCGGGGCCGGTGGAGTGGAACAGACTGCCACCCGGAGTGAAGAACTCCAAATCTGTGGGTGTATTTCGAGGAGCACTCAAGGCACACTTGTTTAGAAAGTCTTATCCATGATCGGAGAGGGCCCTTGAGGTGTGACACACACAAAAACGGCGCTCTCTTATCATGTGTAATTTAAAATAAATCAGCCTGTTATTATTATTATTATTACATGTGCCTGTCTGTGGGCATGCATTTCATATGAGCCTTAAATGCTTACATATCCTTGCAGCTTAGATTATAGATTATAGATAGATTATAGGAGCGTTTAATTGAATGAGTGAATAGAACACGGATTCAATATTCATAATACATTTGTAAAATACTACAATTCGGTAGTACGCAACTAAGCTACACATCTAGTGTAACTTTTTTCCTGCGTTATCCTTGAAAGGGTCACATGTGGTGATTCGGGACCTGTTTATTTTTATGGATATGGAGGCCGACCTCCCACAACCACATCAGAGTTTAAGTGGGACTACACAAGCTCCCAATGGGGCTGGTTCTCATTTCTTGTGAAGGCTGAGTAAACCTTACCGGTATTTATTTTAGGTTTGAAATAAACACTTAAACGGGAAATAATTTCTAACACCCTCGGTGGGGATCGAACCTTTGCTCTCGACATGGAATACAAGCATGATTTTTTCATGACTTTTTACGAGCTTGGTCGTCGCTACAAAGTGCCAATTCTCAAACAAGATCCAATTGTTGTACAGATAGATGGTGGCTGGTCTTTAGTAAAGGTTTTATGAATTTTTCAGTAGTAATTCAATATTACATGATAATACAACAACAGATTACTGAAATCCCAAAAAAATCTTTTGCAATATAAATTATAGATATTTAAAAGAAAATGATATGTTAGTATGTTCTCTTTGATCCGTCGAGTCATGACCCAATGTTGGAAAATTAAAAAAAAAAACCCTGATTATCGTTAAGCCCTTTTTTAATTTACTATGGAGGACGTCACATAAACGAGGGATTTTTGAAAAGTTCAGAGTCTACTACCCTACTCTCCCATACATAAGCTTAGCACTATTAAAATAACTTTATATTCTATGAGAGTTCTCTAATCCTTCCTTCCATGAGTGTGTACCCTGTGCAGCTCTGCATATGATCCGATCAACCCAACTCACTGCGTTACATTATGCAGAGGGTCTTTAGTCTGATCACATCGGGCTCTCTGCAGATATCATAGAGCTCCTTACTGTATCGACGACGCTAACCATTGTATTAATCTATACAGTTGTAAAAGTGTTGGCCGTTTCTTTAGAGTCATATCATCGCTCGTAGCAAAGCTCTAATCCCTGCATGAGTGTGTACACTGTTCACTGTGCAGCTCTGTATATGATCGGATCAGCCCAACACACTGCACTACATTATTCAAAGGGTCTCTGGTCTTTACAAATAGTTTTATTAAAATTTTTCTCGGGTTGTGTAGCCATGTTCTATCGGAAGTTTGTTACACTTTTTTGTTACACTTTTTTCCGGACGTTTCGCCCATTATCTGCGATGGGCCTCCTCAGCGTATTTTTTCTTCAGGCGTTCTGATTTTCTTAGCACGGAACTGTCAACGGCCTGTGGGTTGGTTATTGTTGTGTTTATGTCATGGTTCTGGAAGAGGGGGCCGTCATTGTATCCTAACAGCGCATGCGCGTCTTCAACGTCGTTATTGGACCGCGATGACGTCACCGCAACATGATTGGTGCTCGTCGGAATCACTTCGTCTTGATTGGGTATTGTGTCCGTTGGGCTCTCATTGGTTCTGTGCGCGCTGTTGCATTTTGGCGGATTTTTTGAACAAAGGCGAAGTGCAGGGTACCATGTTTTATCCATCCTTGAGGTCTCTTCTTTCCTGTTGAAGTTGTTTTTGTGTTTAAAAATTTCTATAGCTTCATGATTTAGTCTAGTAAAGAAGTGTCTCGTTGTGTTAAGAACCTCCGTCATGGCAAACTGTATGTCATGGCCATCCTGCAGTGCATGTTCAGCAACTGCCGACTTTTCTACTAAAAAAGTGTAACAAAAAAGTGTAACAAACTTCCGATAGAACATGGCTACACAACCCGAGAAAAATTTTAAGATTGTGTCAAGTGCCGGCCGTGAAAGCCTTAATGTACAATTGAAATAGTTTTATGTTTGAAGCTCGTACAGATGAAGCCAGCAACAAAGTGCCTGAAGTAGTTGAATGGATTTTTCGTAGAGAAAAATAAGTTTAGAAGAAAAGCTACTATTGTTCGAACATACAAACGAATCGGATTAACAACGAAAAAATATATTGATACAGCAAAAAGAAAAACAAAGTTTTTCAAAGTTGATTTTAATATATTGAGCGCTTTCGGAATGTTGACACACCAATTTTCAAGATAACGACTGACAAATTAAATATCCAAAAACAACAATAGTGAATTCAGGAGGAAGTTGTCAGTTGTTCTCTAGAAAATGGTGTGTTGACGAGTGATTTCATAATTTTCGTATTTGGTATTTTTAGTCCATTAATTAAAATAGAGATTTTTGTGGAGCTCAAAATTGCCTATACATCAGGCGCATATTTTTTAATTATTTTTGACATTTCCTAATGGTTTGCCTGATGATCTTTAAAGCTTAATAAAACGTATTATCAACTTCACATTTGTGTAGTCCATATCGTACAATATGGTGCACTTCGCTGGTGTAACCCAGGGACGTGCATTCTACACAAGCACATGCGCCTAATAGGTAGGCAATATATTGTACAAAAAACCCTTGGTATTGAGATTTCAAATTCAAAATTTAAGTTCGATGGAAGTCATCGTTAGTATTTCAGTCAATTTCAAATGAGTTGTTTTAAAGGAACGGGAGAAAATATTTATTCTGATATGTATTTCCCTATACCCTATGCACGCACCTGATGTCACCCCTGTTTCAAGGAAGGTCAGCAACAACTTAAACTTCTAACCTTCAAAAGATTTGACAGATTAAAATCTTTGTATGGATGAGAGACTAGCGCTTCTAGCGGTCAGATTTAGTATTAATCCTGCCTAATTACATTAAATAAAAATCATTATCTCCGTGTGAACGAGGCATCGGTGAGCTCTCACGTAATCTGTTGTACAAGTGACTCCAAGTTGTAACAAGGACGTCAGGCGAAATGATCCTTACTTAGCAAAATCAACTCAAGCGCCGCTTTACGGGTTAGATCAGCAACAACTTTTCTCCCATTGTGTTATATCTAAACCGAGCAAGGGAGCGTTAATCCCATAATTATTAATTGACAATATAATAAGGTTGGAACATTGAAAAGGGCATGAAAATAAACTTCGTCATTTGGCCGGATCGCTTTCAAATCTGGGGGCCAAAGGCGCTAATCTCGCATCCATACAAACCTTTTTTATATGTCAAATCTTTTGCAGGTGAATCTTTAACACTTTTATTGCATGTTGTGAACACGTCGTTAAAATGTGAAATAAGATAATACACCTACTAAATTGGTTGAATCTGCGAAATAAATGGAAGTAGGTATACAATTTTACTTAGGTTAAATAAAACGATTTTTATAATTGTTCAAATCATTGATTTCAGTTCAACGTCCATTTGAGTCAAGATCAAGATTAGATTAAATTAGATTAGGTTGGATCCGATTACCTACATTTTAATAGGCAAAAAATCAACATTAAAAGTAATTTCACAATGTGACACAACAACAAATACTTTTCCACAGCTTAGTTTGTAGTAACGTGTATTTCTTAGTGAAACTTTATTAAAAATATGAAATTCTTAGTTCCATCTTTGACCTACAAGTATCGAATAAATGCTTTAAGCTAGAAAAAAAATTCTGATTATCGGGAACTATGGGTGACTTTTGATCTATTTATTTATTTATTTACCTACAATGAGCTTTCCTTGTCAAACGGCTTTGTATCGATGACAGCACTGACCAAATGTGACTTGTGGTGGTAAGTTTCGAAACTAGCCCCTAACCCGGCCGTGTGGCGTCACATTTCCCCGCAACTTAAGTGTGCCGAGTCCATTATTCAAAAGTTAGAAATAAGATAGTTGTCATTTATGATCCTTTTAAAGGATTCTTCATCAATTTCCCGGTATTACAACGTCCTCACCCTGCAGAGATGAAGTTTCGCGATAAAGTGTGAAGCATGGCCTTTGTGCGAGCTCTCCGCAGCTACAACGTCCAATCAATACAAAATTTATATCGCACACATAAAGAACTTGGCGAAATTGTTTGCAAATTCTCAGGCTCCTTAGAAATGTGAGCACAAAGCGCGGATCCGGCCCAAAGCCAACTTAACGACTGGTCTAAACAAGCAGGGAAAGGAAGAGGGCGACCTTACTGTACGTCCACACCAAGACAGTACAATAAGGACTTCTCCGGAAGTTTGCTTCTGTAGTATGGAATAGTTCCAAGTTGTGCATGGTACTATTTTGAAAGCATCTAGTTTCTCCTGTCTTCAGCGGTCGACTTCCACCGACACCACTTATGAAGCTGTGCTGCATTCCTTCTCACTCCGTTTTCCCACCGCAATCCAGGCATAATCATTTATAGACGCGTGTGTCCGGCATTCTCTGTATATGCTCAGCCCATCTCAGCTTACAGAGTCTTATCACAAATTGACGATTTGTGACGATATTTACAATGAGGAGTCAATTTGTGTGGATATTTATAATTATGTTCAGATCTTCAACGAGGTGTTTGTTTAAATCTGCTTCAAGATTTAAAGCCTATTGAGATGCTAAGAGTCTGATATAAATCGCACAGTTCATTATTGGGCCACATGGAGCTACATATTCCTTTCAAGACCTATAAGTGTCCAACAATTCAGCCATCCTTGGTCGTCAGTTTCAGCGCCTCATATCTATTACCAATGCAGTTCTTGCAATAGTCTTGTATAGTATGCTTATTGAAGCACTGACAAAAAAGAGAAGAATGTAATGTGGGCTGCTGTGATTCTCCTTTTGACATCAGCTGGATCCTCGTTGTGTTGTGTTATAGATTGGAGCCAAGATAGGTAAATTGATAGACCACTTTAGATGAGTAGCTGTCCTTGAAATGTGCATTGCCTTTGCTTCTATTTGAAGGATTTCCGCTATGTGTCATAATTTTCGTTTTATCAACACTAAACCGCAGTCCTACATCTCGCTTCGCTTTTTTAAAAGGATGAAGACCTCTTGGACGATCGCGGTCTCAAGCTGCTTCAAGATCAATACACGTATTTTATGGATCATTATTTTATACGAATTAGATTTGTGAAGAGGAATGCAATTAACCAACCTATTTTGCCTGAGCTGGAAGTCTCATCTATAATCTATAATCTAAGTTGCAAGGATATATTCATTCAAAGCTCTCAGATGTATGCCCACAAACAAACACGTGTAGTTCGCGCTTACAAATGCTGATTGTGTACTTACAAATAAAATCCAAACCTCAAATGAACATAATCCCTTCACCTCTTGCCGACATTCCCTGAAACAGGGGTGACATTGGCAAAGTGAACCATTTTTTACACCTTTTACAACCACGGTAATTCCTACCTATCGAATATCGGTAATATTTTAATGAACACCTGTCAATCCAAGATGGCCGCAAGTGAACAGCTGGATTTACCATGGTGAAGAGACTTCCAGCCCTGGCCAGAAATATGTATTAACATATTACGCAATGGTATCTGTTAAACTTGGGTCAAAGTTATCGTTGATAGAACACGACGGGAATCGAACTTGCGTTTTTTTCAAAAACTCTAATTCGATTGCCCACGCCTTATCCGCTCGACCATACCAGCGACTAAGTATCATCAAACATGTTTATAGGAGGAAGACGACTATTATTTTCTTTCGTATTGCCAACACACGACTGGCTTTATCTTGTGATGCACCACTTACCACTCAACCCTCATCACTTCCTACTTACCAATGATCAGTTATCACTTAACAGCTTCTCTCATCTGTAGCAGCTTTCACCCGGGCTAAGAGAAACCCTCGTCCTTCTTTGCTCAGTACACTACGCTGATTTGAGCGATATATCCGTGAAAGGAAACACGTACTTAGTATTTTACTTATGGACTTACTTTATACCAACACACGATAAGGACACCTTTTGGGTACAACCAAATGCTCAGAACACATTTTATGGATGAGGATTTTAAAAGGAAACTCAGTATATATCTATGTATGTACCTAATACATCGCTACGTATCCAATACCCGATACCGTCAAAGGATCTTGAATTTTATGTTTCTTTGGTTATAAATTGGTCGGCGCCATCGTCAAGGCGGTGGTACTCGAATTTTCATTTTTTCAATTTGTCCAAGTTCGGTCCCGTCATGTCATATTATGGTCGATAACATCGGTTAGTTATTAATTGATAATTAATAAAAAATGATATTGTGAATAGCTGTTTCTGGCCTGGCAAAAAGAAATGGGTAGATTTCATTCCGCATCATGAATTTATTTAAACATATAAAATAGGGCAAATTAGGTACCTACCTGTCTTCTACGATGTTATTTACCCTTTGTTTTTAAAACTTAAGAGATATTAAACTCAATTCGTGAATAAAATGATTGTGTTTATTTTCGCTATATTAACTTATCTCATAATTTCAACCTCCTCTTTAATTGAAGTGGTTGGCGTAAAGTCGCTCTACCCATGAAAATAAATATACAGAATACAGATGCAAGATCCAACACATGTGCTAGCATCAGAAAGATTTACTTCTCTAATATCAAGGAGGGCACAGAAATAATAAGTTCCTTAGGTTTATTTACGATACATGCGTCTTCTGTAGAGGACATATAACGCACATGACGCCTTTATTCAATATGAAATATATAAGTTTACGTTTAAACTCAACTAGGGCGTTTTCTATGTTCTACGTTCAACTATACCAAGGTTCTTTCTTCTTGAATCCCTGCCTTTGAAATGTGGGTCTACCATCGGATGTTGAAGGTTTTATGGATGGATCGAGTCACAAATACCGAGGTTCTTTCCCGTATGAATACCAGAGCCAAACACCCGATGGCCATCAAAAGGCAAAAACTGTTTTATTTCTGCCACATAATGAGAAATGAAAAGTATTCACTCTTGCATCTCATCATACAGGAAAGAATTGAGGGAAGACCAGCACCGGGTCTAAGAAGAATATCTTAGGCAGTGGTTTGGCAGAATCACAAGATCCCTCTTTCGTGTCGCAGTATCGAAGGTGCAAATTGCTATAATGATCGCCAATCTTCATTGAAGAGGCACAGGAAGAAGAAGAATGATGATGTACCAAAAATGTACCGAAACAAGAAACAACACCTCTTTTACTTTCTACACATTTTTTAGTAAATGCTTTGGTTCGGTTTTAGCTTATTTTTATATACTCGAGATGGGGGTTAAGCTGACAATATTGGACGAACCTAAATGTGTATGGGTATTGCACAAAAAATCCTGCTGTGTGCAAAGGTTGACCTAGTCTTCTATATCTGAGCTAATAAAGTGACCCAATAAATCTCGCTCCCTGTTGATATTGCCCTGTTTTCTTTTTTTTTTGTTTCTTTTTTGGGAATGAGAATAATGAATGGATGAAACGGAAGAAATACGTAAGGACCGAAAAAATGGCGGTTGATGTGCAATGCTGGAGGTTAAGGCTTTGAAATTATAATTTTCATTTCAATGGGCTGAGAGGAAAGCTTAGAGCAACTTAGATTGTAGATTATATATGTTTTGCCGCCGAAAAAAACGGATTTTTTCTTTTCAGTAAATTATTGTTACACTGTTTTTCATTTATTAATTGTTTTTAATAGTTATTTTTCCGACTTATTGGTTCGTAGGAAGCTGACCACCCATACTGTAAAAAATAATTCACCTCGCCAATGTCCCCTCTGTATCAGGAAAGAGTAGCAACAGTTGCAGGGTTCATGTCCAGTTGACATTTGGGCTTTTATTTTGTACCTTAACCAATCACTTTTGAAAGCAGATGTATCATAAATAAAGCGAAGAGCATTGTCTTATTATATTTGTGGACTAGAGACTATTTAAACGAAAATGGTCACTTTATCCATTTCAACTTACTTAAACGCAAATCGTCCTTAGTTAGAAAGAATACAAATATCTTCATAACTATTTCCCTTGTAAACAAAAAAAACTTCGGTGAAATCACGAAATCTTTTCAGAAAGTTGGCAGCATTACGATTCATGCCTGCGCAAACGCTGTTCGCACGTGTTATAAATGTTTTGATGTGCTTTGGTCGGTAAAATTATCGATTTGGAAAGAAAAAATGCATCATTTTAAAACATTTTGGTATTGAGTGTCGAAAGACAAAATGAAGAAAGCAAAATATAAGATTTCTCTTGCTTATTTAGTATTCTGTGGTGTTAGGCAGCTCTGTAGTTGCAGGCCCGGTGTACAGCCGAGCCACATAATATGTGTCAATGCCATAAGCTAGTTTCTTCTCCGTCAATAGTTTAACTCAATGGCTAAGAGCGTATTATTCCTGTAGAAGAGGCTTCCCGCCATATTGGTCACAGTAAATCTCCCGGGATAAAAATAAATCACGCGGCATAACCCCATAAATAAAATCACCTCCAATACCGGGACGTGTGTGTAACATAACCTGTACATAAACAGGGTTTACGATTCCAGTTTTGTAAAAAATATTGGGGTATACTATTTGTCGGCTCAGGGGTACTATTTTGACAGCTATTTTGTACTATTTTGACAGCTATTTTGTACTATTTTGACATTTTGATTTGTTTTTTTTTTTAATAGATTTGGGAAGAGGAATACAATTCATCAACCTATTTTTCCTGACCAGAAACATGTATACACAATATTCATTAATAATTAATTATTTTATAAGATTATTAATTAACAATTACCCATTGACATCTGTCACAACGCAGGCGGGGATCGAACTTGCGGTTGTCTCAATAACGCAAATTCGAGTGCTGATGCCTTATCCCCTTGACCATACCAGTGACCATGCCAGCGACCATGCCAGCGACCATGCCAGCGACCATGCCAGCGACCATGCCAGCGACCATGCCAGCGACCATGCCAGCGACCATGCCAGTGACCATGCCAGCGACAGCGACGATTTCATTTATTATATTTATTTTTCCGACAATCTACGGCATTCCATTGCTTTTATTTTGTAAAAACTGTGTTCGCACGCAAACAATAAATTGATGAAGACGAAACTAGGTTACGGCATTGATACAATATACCATATGGCAGGGGCGTGCATCCCATACAGGCACATGCGCCTAATAGGTAGGCAATAGGGTAAATAAAACATTTAAGCTTGATATTCAGATTTAAAATTTATAATTTAAATTCAATTGGAGCCATCGTAAGCACTTCAGTCAATTTCAAATAAATTATTTCAAAGGAATGGGTGAAAATATTTATTCTGAAATGTATTTGCCTTTACGCTATGCACGCGCTTGCCATATGGCTCACCTTTCAACCGGACCTGTCAATCTCAGAGCTGACAAATACTACAAATACGTAATAATCATGTGAAATCCTTTTTTTACTCTCTTTTTTGTGTGTTTCGACACATAATAATTACACTTGCCATAATATTTAAAAAAAATGCATTTTTTCTTTAAAAAATGACAATTTTACCGACCAAAACACATAACATTTATATCGCGTGGGCGCGCGTGGTTCGCGCAGGCATGAATTTCAATTCTGTTAACTTTCTGGAAAGATTTCGTCATTTCATTGAAGTTATTTGTTTTTCAACGAAAATACACTGTCAATGTCTTTGTTCTCTTTCTAACGCTTGCGTTTATTTGAGTTGAAATGTATACAGTCTCTATTTTATTTAAAATAGTTTCTAGTCCACAAATCTTACCTATAAGTCAAGGGTACCTATTAACAGTTTTGATGTAAACGTTTTTTTGATATTTTTGGCACCCCTACCCCGGTATTCAGAACTATTCTGTGCATACATCAGTGGCGGAGTCAGCCCTGTGTTATGGGGCCAAAATATTTAGGGGTCTCAAATATACTGACACAATATTCCTAATGCTGCCCTGAACTCGGAATAAAGGTAAAACTTTATGCTTCTTTTTACCAAAAAGAGACACCAAAACGTTGAAAAAAAGATATCATATATTTTTCATAATCAGGACGTGTTTTTTGACAGTAGGTAAATGAAAAGAACTAATAACAAACATAATATTATTTATCATTTCAAACGAAGTACCTATGCAGATTGTTTTTCTATGCCAAAATAAATAACTTAAATGCAGCGCTCAGACCCTAAACATGTTTTCATACTTTCACTGCACTTAATGTGAGGCATTCCTTTTATTTAGATTCCGAGCATGGATAAATATACTATAACACTACGTAGGTATATATAGCGCTCAAACCTCATCGGCGTTTTAGGAAGATAGCCTCTTAATTATCTTATATTTTAGAAATTTAAAAATGACAAGTTGTTCTTATTACTCTAAAAACCGCTTATTTCCACATTTTTTTTTCATAAAAAAATACAAACGTTTTTGTTTCTCAGTGTAATAACGTCTTTTATTCTTTAAATTTCATTAAATAAAGAGTGGATGTCAGTGTTTATACACAAACCTTTAAAAATGATAATTTTTCTTAATTTCTTATCTACGTTTTCCTCTTTTTCTCAGTTTGACTAATATCATGGAACTTAGTGCCATTTTTTAATTAACAATGCATGTATTTAAGGCGATATCGCGGCCTTTGTTAGGCTCGCGCCCGAAGATTTTAAGGCTTGATTTGCGTTTAATCCGTCCATACATCAGGTCCCAGGACAATCAATAACGGAAACCAGTACCTGCATCTCTCACACGGGCTCCATCACTCGTTTGGAAACAAATATTCCGATACACTCATGTGTATGCATTTTGTATGGTTCGTGTATTAACACTGTGAAAATTCATATTTGATCTTTGCTAAATTTTAAAGAACTAAAACAGTTATATTAAGGCACTGTTTTGTTTTCACTAAATTAAGAGAATTGTAGATTAAAGAAAGAACTAAGAACAAGCATATTTAATTTCAAACGAAGTATACAGTTTTTGAACTGTTTTATTTTCGCTGAAGTAATTATAAGTGCAAATAAAATGTTTTCATAGAATTGTTTTAGTTCTATAAAATTTAGTAGAGATCTAATGCTTACTCATATTAACATCATCATCGTATCAGGGAAGAATGTGGTGCAAGGGAAAGTGAAAATAATATGTCATGGGATGAAAGCGTATTAGGCCGGTCATATTAGCATTCAAATCGGCTTTTTTGCAGGGCTGTATCTTAGTAGGTAAGTATTTGAATTAACAGAGCTGATTTAGTATGAAATTATAAAATTGACACTTAGCTTTAACATTGTCAAGAAAATATTTTTGATAAAATGTACCACGGCTACATGTAACACGGATGTAACATTAAATTGCATTTCTTATTTTATGCACAATATTAATATATCTTGGCAACTTAGATTAAAGATTATATTTGTTTTTTTTTAAAAACGTAATGTTAAATTAAAAATAATTACTAATATTTATAAATAAATAAATTACTTTCTACAAATAAATTTTAGCATCAAAAAATCTTGGTTCATCATCTAGACCAGTGTTTTTCAACCTTTTTCATGACACGACTCCCCTAGTATCAAAAAATATTTCGCGACCCTCCAACCCTTTTTCTAATATATTTCATTTAATATAATACTTTTAACTCTTATCGACTTTTTATTTAAGTCTCACAAATTGTATGTTGTATAAAAAAACTGAAGTTTTCTCGACCTCTCGCGACCCCCCTACAGAGGCTCCGCGATCCCCCAGGGGGTCGCGACCCACAGGTTGAAAAACGCTGATCTAGACTACAGTGCTTCACCAAAATAATTGCAACTCTGCCGTGCTCCGCTGGACAAAATTTTACAGCTTGTTTCACTTTTATTTTACACGAAACTAGAGAACGAATTAAAAAACTCTTAGTTTTGCGAAACAAGTTGAAATTCTGCTGTAAAATGCATACGAATTCGGCCTTATTTATTAGACCTGTTAAAACGAAAATCAGGCTTAAACCGACTATTTTGAAGGGTAAAACTTTCTTTAAACTGGAATTAAAATCAAAACCTTTTTATGAATAAGGAGGATTATGTACATGTTTTAACTTGTTTCCCAGTAAAGTTGTAACATGTTAAATTCTATTTATTTTAGTTGGTTGAAACCCGTATGCGATTAAACGAATTTGGTCCAGTGATTTTGTGAAAGTTGTTATTATAGCTCATCAAATACCGTAGTTATTACTTAATTATATCAAAATGATGATTGAAAAAACACAAAAAGGTCTTAGTTTCATAGATTTATGGATGTTAAACAATTTGATATTTAATATACTTTGTTTTATTTATCAATTGTTAATTATTTTTTTTGGAAAAAATGGCTTATGCAAAGTGAGTGTAAAAGAAGAAATTGAATGAAAAAGGTGTTGGATATGGATGAGTTCAAAGAGGTATATAAAAATAGGAAGAAATGAGGCAGCTCTGCAGTCTTTGACTATATATTCCCTAGCGGAATGACGACAGAGTTACAGTTACAGTTGCAATTCCTTAGTGGAACCATTTTACAACTCTATACTGTAGTTGTGACTGTAACTCTGTTGCTATTCCGCTAGGGGTGGCTAGAGCCTCTGCAGAGCTGTCTCTACTTCTTCCTATCCTTACATACCTCTTTCTATGTAGGTATTAATTTAAATATTCAACAAACTTTTTAATAAAGGTTTACAACACAATAGTCATTTATACCTACTCTTTTCGTATAATATTACCGAGGTTTTTTGTATGATATGATGCAGTACCTTGACAAAAGGAAAACTTACTCCTTATTTTAATTGTAGATCTGTACATCATTATGGACATCCCTCATATGTGATCCAGTGTCATGTACAAGGTATTTTAAGTGGAGTTTAAGCGATGTTTTGAACTTGCAGTTTAGGTACATGAGTATTGAATAGTTATAGTATGTAAGACTATTATCATATTGGTATTATTAATGCAGTTGCGTTAAACCTCCGGCTCTGTCTAAATGTGTTTGCCGAGGGCTCTGACCGGATACATTATAGTAATTACTTTATCTCGTAGTATTATTTCTTCCCGCCAAAGACATATCAAATTCAGAAGAGCAGGCTGTCTCATAATAATTGATTAGTTTATAGTTATCTATCCTACTTTCATCCAAGCGGTTCAGGTGGTCCCTCCAAAACCATCTCCACTTCCTACACCATCCGACGATATCATCAGTTTAATTAACAAATTATATGATAAAATTACTTCATACCTTTACGGGATTTTTGTTACATTTTAGTTTTACTTTTTTCAGAGTTGTTGCTGTCATTGTTTAGGCCACGTGATGCAGATATTTCACTTCTGGATAGTAATGCGATGGCTCGGCGTTTTGTATAATGAATAGAAGGAGGAGATTTGGGAAGACAGATTAACTTCACCGAGCAAGATAAACAACGTTAAGTGAAGTTAAAAAATGTAAGATGGAAGTAAGAAGACTGGATGAAGTAAAAAACAGAAGCTAAAAGCAAAATCTAAAAGATAATAGCCACAAGATTTTTTTTTGTTTCAATTGAATACCTCGGCAGAAAAACAACAAATTTCACATACATATAAAACTCATTAAACATTCCGGATAATGATATAAGAGAACACATTATTCTCAACATTTCGCTGGCCTTGCAAAGTTGGGCATTCACAGGAAAGTTATTCGTTCAGAAATGGTGCCTCCTGATGACGTTGGCTACGACGCCAGCGAAACGATGAGAATAACGCAAGTTCTCCTTCAACTTCCGAAAAGTGAAATTCATTTGCATTCGTAGATTTTGTTATGATTATTAGTTGTCAATTAAGTTACAAGTAAAAATAAATAATAAGTTGATGTAGCGAAAGAAGAATGATATGTATTGTAGTGGAAGTGGCGTGCGATTACTAGAAAGAACTAGAACATGCAAAACCGAATCTTCTGATGTACTACCTCCAGCGCCTATATAAAGGGATGTGTTATGCGAGGCAAATGAGAGTAGATAATTTAGTGACCCAGAAACCATCAAGCAGGTTAGAGCGACCATATCGTGAAATAAATTTCTAGAAAATAAATTCAAACTTCTCTAAAAACCGTGAGACTCTAGTTCAAATTTTACCTTATATTTACATTGTCAGTAAATCGACTTATTACGTCATAATACGATTTTTGACTAAACCAACGAATGTTTTTTTTCACAACGAATGGGAATAGGGTTTTACTTCTACGCTTTGTAAATATGCTACGGCGAAGAGCTGTCTCATATAAGGCCGCTACGTCGCAGATACCTCTACGAGGACGTTCCTAGATAAATAAAGATTGTTATTTTAATGATATGCTTGGTAGAAAGACCTTGTACAGGGTGGACCATAGGTATGTTGATATGTGTTCTTTAAAAATCTATAATACAAGCTGCAAAGGTATTTTGCCATTTAAGGCTTATATTTAATGAACTCCCACAGGCAGACACGTGTAAGTTTGCGCTTAAAAATGTTGCGTGTGAACTTACAAAAAACAAACCTCACTTGATCCTTGCACCTTTTGCCGATCTTCCATGGGTTGGCATTGCCAAAGTGAATATTTTTTACGGTATGGTTAGTAAGCCTCATACCAACCTATTAGTTATGGAACAAAAAATACTGAAATTAAATTAAAATTTATCAAAAATAAATCAAATTAAAATAAAAACAAATTTTTAATTAAAATTTTCATAGACATACCAGGCACGTCAGATGCGAATGATACTGCGAGATATATGGTATTTTTTTTATTGATTAGGGGCCGCAAAGGATGGAGGGACAAAATTTTCCAGAATTGAAAATCTGCGACAGTGGGGTAAAGCGCAGGGCTTTGATCACAGATAAAATATTTGAATGGTTGATTTAAAAAAATAACACTCAAGCAAGTACCTACCCAAATATAATATTTTAAACGAAAAAGTCTACAGTTTGGTTAGATATGCCAAGGCAAATACCTTCAATACGACCCTAAGTTCATTAGAAATCCTTGTTAGTGTTGAAAACTGGTTTAAGCATTGCGAGGTGAATTTTGAAAATAAAAAAGACTCTTAATACCACACTCTGTAAACGACAGTAAAAAAAAATAACACACATGAGAGCATCGTGTGAGCTACATAAAAAGTTTACTTTGTTGATTTATTTACAAAAGTGTGATAAATATTTCTTACTTCTAAAATAAGTTTTTAAAATTTCCTCAATTTCACCACTATGGTACTTAGTGACATTTTTTAATCAACCCTTCTGGATGAAATGAAAGAAGTATGCAAGGACAGGAATAAGTGGCGGCTAATCTGCAATGTTGATTTGTAATGTTGGTTTATTAATTTGCTACATTTTTGTATAGGAAATTATTGACTTTTTTTGTATAGATTTCTTTTTAAGGTTTTGTTCTTTTTTTATACTTAAATGTTATTTATTATTTGTATTCCTTGACTTATAGGTTGGTATAAGGCTGACCACCCATACTGTAAAAATGGTTCACTTTGCCAATGTCACCCCTGTTTCAGGGAAGGTCGGCAAGAGTTGCAGGGCTTATGTTCATTTGAGGTTTGGATTTTATTTGTAAGTACACAATCAGCATTTGTTAGCGCGAACTACACGTGTTTGTTTGTGGGCATACATCTGAGAGCTTTAAATGAATATATCCTTGCAACTTAGATTATAGATATAGATTCACTTACGGACCACCCCGTACAGTATGTTGTGTATACATTATATCATTGCCTGCCATGGACCTGCTTTTCAATAGTATAACAACAAAAATACACTTCTGCGTACATTATATTGTGCTGGGTTTGTTAATATAGGTTTAAAAAAAATTCGGATATTAGACGAACTGTTATAAGAGAATAAAAGAAAAACAGCCTTGTTTTCGATTACGTGAGTATATATATTTTTATACCACAACCGGTTTCGCAAACATCCGTTTGCATCGTCAGGTGGTTATGTACATTATTCTCGACGTCTCCTTAGCGACGTAGCTAACGTCTTCAGGAGAGACTCTCTTTGCACGACGACTGAGGATGAATTCATATTACAAATATATACCCTAACATATGATTGTAAATGTGTCAAACAACCGTAATTTCAACTTAAACCTAACAATTGTGTATGTAGGTATTCATTATGTCCATTGTATTAAAGCATCAAGTTATAATATCGGTGGAAAAGAAGCTAGCTTCCTGCATTGATACATACTATGCGGCTCACTTGTCTACCGGACCTGTCAAGCGCCACAGAACAAACAAAAATTGGTGAAAGGTATTATTATTTTAATTATACAAATAATAAAACAGCTTTGTTTAATTCCACTTTTATTGTTATTTTTTGAGTCGTTACTAACTTTTTCGGAGAACCTTCATCTTCGGGTAACAAATAAATAAAAGTGGAAAAAAACAAAGTTAATTTTTTTTTATAAAAAATAAAAACACCTTTTAATTAAGGTTTTTCACAGCGTTTCATAAAAATCTTTTTCTACTCCCATTTGGTAATTTACTAATTACAAAACGGCTAACGCAATCACAATGCCATACATTTCTACACCCGTTGCATAATGTTACATTATGCAACCGGTAACCGTGTTAAAATGAACATGTGCGCATGCGCATTGTCAGAATTGGAACCATTTTTTAATTTCAAATGTCAACCTTGTATGGGGGTATGAAGACCTGTCAATCCAAGATGGCCGCAAGCGATCAGCTGATTAGGCTTCATACAATATTAGTGATATTCGGTAGGTAGGAATTACCGTGGTGATGAGACTTTCAGCCCTGTTCAGATGAAAATAAATAAGTATATTTTACGTGTAGAGTCAAATAAAAATTGTTAATAGTGCTAAAATTTATCGAATTTATTTATCGGATTGCTCCAAATAAAGCTTTCCTTTTTTCAATGGAAAATAAAAGGCTTGAAAGGAAAACAATACAAAAAATTTCACCGCAAAAAATAAACAAACTCAAAAAGTTACTTGGTTAATAGGTGAGTATGAGGTTGATCACCTATGCTGTACAAATTTGGTTCACCTGCCAATACAACTGCAGGGCATATGTTTATTTGAGTTTTGGGTTTGAATGTTTAAGCTTATATGCAGGATGTAAAAGCGCGACCTTATACATATGTGTCGGCTTGTGGGCATGAATTCAATATGAAACCTAAATATAATTTATTTTTACAACTTAGGTTAGATTAGATAATCGAAGGGAATGATAAATCACACGTTTTGACAAAGGTAAGGTTTTAATTACTTCAAATGGACGAGTACATTATAATGACTATTATTCACTATTTTGTTAATTCTCTCATGGTCGTAGAAAAAGTATTGTATGCCACTGCACGTAATTAGTCTTTATAACACTCGTGCTTTCTATTGTTGTTGCACAAACTAGCACTCGTGTTAAAAAGACTATCATTACTTGGCAGTGGCATAAATAACTATTTGAAAATTTAGAAATTTGTGTTATTTTGTGTATTTTATTGATGTGTAACGCTGCAATTACCTTGAGTATAGGACATTGGGTAAATGCCCCTTGACCACGTAAATAATAATATGGAATATTAAACAGCACCCTTGTCCCTGTGTAGTGAGTGATTTAGTTTTCATACATTTTTTTTTATTTACACAATCGAGGGGAATTTAAGCAATGTTGTCAACTTGCCGTAGGACTTCTTGTTTCTTTATATTGTCTACCTACTTGTGTTCCATGGCACGGTTATTACTACTATGGGAAGAAACTGGCATACTGCATCAGGGTATAATATCTTTTATTTTGATCGATGGTTCGTGAAGGTCTTTCAGACCAGGGTTGCGTTGAATGAGTGGAGGGTTCTGTGAACTGATTAATGACTTTGTGATTTTTTCATCTTTGCAGGTGATAGTGATGGGAAGCAGCACCACATCAGAGCGCACACTCAACACCAGCACAGAGAGCGCCAACACCATCCTCACCAACATCACGGCCACCGACGGAGACACTACGGAGGACAGTCTGGACCAAGAACCACCGCAAGACATCCTGGTCTCCCTGGACAGCGCTTGCTCTAGCGTCTCCTTAGAAGGAAAGTCCCCAGCTGCAAGAAGGCACCATCACAGATCCTTAACAGAAAGGAGAGGCAGAACTGAATACCAAAAACTCCAAACAAACAACGTTGAAACACCACTACCAGAAAGCCGGCAGAACCTGTTAGATGCAGAAGTCTTCCTGCCAGACACACCGTTTGTGAGTGAACGGAGAAAGAGCGAACAGATCAAAACACAAGATGAACAAAAACTACCAAATACAGCTCCCCCAGGTTACCATAATGCAGATACCAAATTCCCTTTTGATGAGTGTGGAAATCTACCAGTTTATGCTGAGTCACAATCGGCTAAAGAACATAGATCAATATTTGATTCTGAAAGCAGTTCCCCCGGATTGAATAACACCACGACTAAATTCATATTTGATGTTCCAATGCCTTCATCACCTAAAGGAGAAAAAACTCCTGATATTCTACTAGTAACCTTTGACACCGATGATGGAAACAAAACAGCTAAGAGTCCAAAAGCGTGTGGCTCAAAAGCAGAATCTAAATTCACATTCGAAGGGTTTCCGTTACCCAGTGTGCACAAAAATAAAAGACATTCCACTGATTCTAGATCAAGAAGTAGGAAATCAAGCGCAGTTGAAAACAATTCCATGACACCCTTGCCTGATTTGAGAGTGGACTTTTTCAGTGACAACTCAGAAAGCGAAAAAACTAAAAGTGACAATTCCAGACCATCATCTTGCTTGATACAAAACCCGGAAGATTTGAATAATCTCCTTGAAAATAAAAGTCCATCATCGAGAAGACCTTCAGCTACACGTGTTCAGAACAACACAAATGCTGACAATGCCAATTTGCAGAATATGAACATCAATGTAACAACAAATCCTTTAGACAATGGATCAGGTTGCTGCAACCAAACCTGCCCTGCTTATTCAAAGAATCAATACAGAAGTTGTGCTTGCTGTACCAATAATTTAAGCCAAAATGCCAATCGTAAGATTCCTCAAGCAACAATTGTCGTGCAGCAAGCGTCGCTATCTCTCGACTACTCGAGTGTTTCAACTATTCTCCTCAAAGATGAAAATGACTTTGTTTCCAATACAAATTGTGGTACTCCAACTGGTGCGGGAGTCACAATGGGTCACAAGTTGAGTCTAAAAAAGAAGAAACAAAGGGATGAGCACATGAAGCAACTTCTAGATGTCACCAATGCATTGACTCAAGAGGAGATGCACGACTTTGAAATGAGGTGAGACAGAAAGTGTCACATACATACCTCCTTTCAATTTTTTTTTTCAGTTGAGATTTTCTTTTGCAAATTCATATGCAGCACGTGTGAGTGCCTGCTTATGCATGCATAGAGAGTGAGCCTCATATTTAATATATCTGTGCAACTTTTATTAAAGATAGATAGACTGAAAATAGCATTGCATCAGAATGACATTTCAGTATTTATTATTCATACAAAACTAATGAACAAACAAATGAAACCATCGGCATTGCATACATTGTTTTTTTCATTTCAGTGCACATGGATACTATTGTCCGTAATGTATTTGCCTATCCTTGGAATGTTCATCATTATTCTTTTGTATTTGAGATGCAAAAAGTTTGGCGGAGCACCCATACTGTAAAAACTGTTTCACTTTATCAATGTCACCCCTGTTTCAGGGAAAGTGGGCAAAGTTGCAGAGTTTATGTTCATTTGAGGTTTGGATTTTAATTTTTTAGTACACATGCAGCATTTGTAAGCGCAACCTTACACATGTCTGTGTATGGATGTATAATCAACTTTTAAATGAATGTGTGATTCACTTAAAAGCATCCCTCACCAAATAAATCATCCTAATATTTGTTGTTATTACTTATAGAGGTGCTATTTAAATTTCAATACATTTTTGGTAGGAAGAATAGTAGCATGAATATATATTTTAGTGGTGAAATGGAATACAGTAAAAATAGAATGGCTTTATCTTAATTTATGAAGAAATATGCCATGTAATGTCAGAATAAAACATTGTTTATTTAGGGTTGTTTTAATTGCATAAATACAACCAGAGACTTCAATCTAGTTCTCATAATATTGTTTCCCCTTTATAAAAGGTGGGATACTTGATCCCGCGGGATACTTGATCCCCATTCGATTTTGGCGCTCCTAGGTATTTTATCACTGTTCTGTTGGTACCATTGGGTAGCGACCATAATGTTACCTTTGTCTTGCCAAATGACCGTTACCGCTGAAGAAGCGTAAAAAAATAATTAACATTTTTCGATTTTGTAAGGTTCAGACTTTTTTTTACGCGTGCCATGTAAGTTTTATACATTTTTATTCGTGTACTTTATGATTATTCTACATATATTGTTGAAATGTATGTGCTTTTAGCAACAAAATACCATAACATCAATTTAGAAATGCAAACTCTTCTAACCTAAATTTTTCACTTTTTGAAAAAATGACAACCGGGGGATACTTGATCCCTAGAAGTGGGGGGATACTTGATCCTGGGATCAAGTATCCCACTTCAAGTTTATTTTGAAGTCCACGCTTGAAATAATTAATTTTATTCACGTTTATTCTTTCAAATGCCGTGTAAGTACATAGCAAAAGAGGGAGCCAGAAAAAGAGAATTCCACGGGATCCTCAGCAAGCTGAAGCGGCTGTGAATGCTGTGAGAAATGGGGGGAGTTTTTAAGTGATCGCTAGGCAGTTTGGCATGAATGTCATGCCTTCCAGATAGCAGCAGTGACTCTGATTTCCTTTCACATGATAAAGAACTTATTGACGACACCGAATCAAAGCCTGAAGACAAAGTTTTAGTCAAGTTTAGTCAGTTTGGCCAAAAAAACAGTCACGTGTTTTGTTGGAAAAGTTTTGACTCAAAAGGAAAGTACTTTCAAAGTGAAATTTTTGAGAAGAAAGGATCTAGTAGGCAGTTGTTTCACTTTTCCAACAGTAGAAGACATTAGCGTAGTCAGAAGCGCAAACATACAAAAGCTGACACAGCCGTACGGCAGACAGCTGGTATTATCAACTTTAAACAAAAATTTCATGCAAATGTTTAGTAAATTTTAGTTTTTGCACAATTAAGAAGTTTATTTTGATTTGTATCATAATGGTTTTTGAATTTCCCTTAATAATTGGCTATAATTACTAATGCTATCTTTATGGGTGGGATACTTGATCCCGGGGATCAAGTATCCCTCATGGGGGGATCAAGTATCCCTCATGGGTAGGGATACTTGATCCTTGGGAGTTTTTTACAAGAACTGATGTAGTACATTGGATCTTCACGAAAGTAGTTTTATTTGGATGCCAAGTGGTAGGCGATGAACCAAATTATGAACATGGAGCAAAAAAATAACAAAATAACTTCAAGGGTCTGAGATAATGGATGAAAACTAAAACAGGGATCAAGTATCCCACCTTTCCCCTACAAATATCAGAGCTCTGATTTAGACATTTTGTATGCAAATTTTATATGAATTTAATATGCAAATGTGGGAATTGTGAATTTTAAACGCGATATTATGGAGGGCGTGTAGTTTGGCGTTTATTACATTAGAGAAGGTGAGTAATGGGGGGGGGGGGGGGACACAAATAAAGTGAAAATATAAATAACTACTCAATATTACCTTATATCTATCTATTTATAATTTTTAATCTAAGTTATTAACATATTTTAAGATCCATATTAATTGTACTTGTATAAGTTCGTGCTTACATTTGCTGCGTGTATAGGTACTTACAAAATAAAAACTCTAATCTCCAAGGATCATAAACACTGCACACTACACATTGAAGGGTTAAAAGTGACGTTCAACTAGATTCTGTCAATAATCCCAAGTAAGTGACCACCCATGCTGTAAAAATGGTTCACTTTGCCAATGTCACCCCTGTTACAGGGAAGGACGGCAAGAGTTGCAGGGTGTATGTCCATTTGAGATTGGTTTTTATGTTGTAGGCTCACATGAGGCACGTGCAAGCGCGAACTTGTACGTGTCTGGTTGTGGAAATGCATGTAATGTGAATCTCCAATGTAACATATCTTTGCAACTTAGATTAGATTAGATTAGATTAGATCACCGCATCCATTGTAGTTTGTGTACGTCTATTTATTAAGGCATATGACTGGTCCGTAGTCAGTGATGAACACTAAGGACTCGTAATCGGAAGGTTAAGAGTTCAATTTCCGACTGAGTTCAAAACGAAATATTTATATTTACGAATATGCTTTGGCTGGGTTGAAATATTCATTCGCCCCCATCTAAGATATCTAAGCCTTACAGCGAATATGTAAACGGTTAGATATCTTGAGATTTGGCGGTTACTATAGAAACAACCAAGCTCGCAGAGGGCTATGCGGTCAATGTCTAACAATCCTATTAGTTGAAGAGATACAAAATAAATATTGTACCTAATCAACTGTATAACATTTGCTGTTTCAGGTACGGCAGCCCACATCACAGTCGCTCTCAGTCCGTGAAAGCTGGAGGAGTATCTGGGGGAGCTGGAGGAGGCCGGGGGCTTCTGGGACCTCCCGCCCAGCGCGCCAGAGTGGCCTCCATGCCCAGCACCGGCGTGGAGGAGCAGTACTACCGCCTCAGGCACTTCTCCATCACGGGCAAGGGCGTGGTCAACAGAGGAGACTCTCTCAAAAGCAGGCACTCGCGGTCCAACAACTCGGTGGCCAGCAGCAACTCAAGGTGAGCGACAACTCTACTTGTGAACTTTTTAATGTTATTTGATAAAATTAAGTTTATCAAAAATACTTAATTGATTCTTCATATTAAAGAAGGAAAATAGGACAGTGCAGTAAAGTGCCCACAATCCTGAACCTGAAGGCTTTAAGGGAACAATCAAGCTCTTCCGAAGCTCCAACTCTCCAGAATGTTCTTCAACTTTCGTTCCCTAGTCTGGGGTCAGATATCAAAAAGGGTGGATGTGCTGCTCGCCTCTGCAGAAGTATCAGGGATAGCAAAATGGGCTATCATTATTGTAGTGATTATAGTGTTATATCTATATAATATCCTAATTTATATTGAGTCACTTATTATAGCCAATTTGGGTATCCCTGCTGCACCTCGCAGCCTCCTCCATATCCAAATGTTGCTATTGAGGTCTCAGTCTTATTTGTCATAATCCAGGTTTCAGAGGCTTACGTCAAGACTGGCTAAGTTAGTGTCTTGTGCAGCAGCACCTTGGTGCTCCACCGGACCAATTTTACTCTCAACTGCCTGTGAAGGCTGTAGAAGATTTGATTAGCTGACATCCTTTTTTTTAATTCTTCATTGTTTTTAATTCTCGGGTGTTATGTTTCCAGCACTGAGATGCTGTGCCCCTCGGCGCCCCCCAGCCTGGGCAGCTCCCGGGAGTCCTCAGGCAGCGCACCTCCCCCGGGCCCCTACAGGGTGCTGGTGCTAGGTGCTGCGGGTGTGGGAAAGTCATCGCTTGTCAGCCAGTTCATGACATCAGAGTACCTGCATGCCTACGACACCAGCATAGGTAACAAGCTCTCTGTCCTCTCATACAGCCGAGATCAAGGCACTTGTTGTATCTCAACTGCAGGTTATAGTAAAGCTACAATCAAAGTCAAGTGACTTGTTGTATTTGACTGCAGCTTATACTAGCATATTTCTGAAAACTTACTAAAAAACTGGGTTGGCTTTGCTTCCCGGAGAAGGTGGTCTACCGTGTTTAGTTAATGGTATATAAAGCCAGGATTACAGTCAGATAACGTGGCTTGGCTCCATCTTATCTAACTGACATGATTTCGCCTGTTGAGATGGGTGTGAGGAGCAGACACTCAGATCTGCTGGTGAAGGTGCAATCAATTTGGTTCAGCTGCGTCATCAGATGCGCACACATTTCAGAGACCGAACCTTTAATTTTGATTCCCAATCTAGGCATTCAAGTTTTTTCAGTAATTCAATCATCAATATGTCTTGTTGGTATGATGGTGGAACAAATGTGGTGTTTTTGCTTTGTCTTGCAGATGATGATTCAGGAGAGAAGTCAGTGTCAGTTTTGTTGGCTGGCGAGGAATCAGAGCTGGTGTTTTTGGATCAGACATGTGCAGGACCTGTGAGTACCTACATGAAATTTAATCTATATATTTATTTGTTTGATGCAGTAGGCAACTATAGATTCCCACTTACATGTACTGCACCTCAAGTATAAAGCATTGCTTCAACTCCCCTTGATCACGTAAATTGAAAGAAAGGTATGAGAACTAAATCACTTACCAGGAGAGCTGTTGTATCTCCATACATTTATCAATTTAGATAATCGAGGGGAGATTCACGCAATGTTTTCTACTGCAAATGAACCCTTATCTTTCCATGCTCTTATTGATTCCCAGATAGATTTATTTTTACAGTATTACGGTTGGAGAGTCATACCAACGTGATCGCCAAAATGACACAATATAAAGTGAAATTTAAGTTTGACATAGCATAGTGAGGGTAGAAACACACAAAATGACTGTCAAATTTAAAGGATCCATTAATATTTGGCTTCAATATAAAAAAAAATGACAAGTCTCAACTTATCTGCTTTTGACACGTCTACTTTTGATGCACTTGTTACCTACTTTGTTTTGTTATGTTAAACGCTCCATATTTCACACAGTATATTTGAGTTGTGAATATTTTCTAGATCTACAAGCTATTGGAAGTAGTCCTGCTGGAATTGATTATTAATTAGTTTCTTCCACCACAGGATGCAGATGTGGAAGGTCCGGAGCCCCACGCCTACTGCATCGTGTACAGCACGGCTGACCGAGGATCCCTCAGGGCTGCAGAGGGCTGGTTGAGGGCGCTGAGGGGGCGCAAGGGGGCCCGGGCCAGGATCCTAGTGGGGAACAAGGTGGACCTCGTGAGGAGCAGAGCCATCACTACTGATGGTGAGTATGCTTATTTACCGTAAGTGTACCGATGGAGTAGAACAGGCTGCCACCCAGAATGAAGGATTCCGAATCTGTTTACATTTTTACGAGAGCACTGAAAGGGCACCTTTATAAAACATTCCATTCGCATAAGGCCTTTGAAGTGTGACACACACAAAAATGGTGATCTTTTATCATGTACCTACATAATAAAATAAATCATCCTCATGTATAACTATCCGGCCTGACTAACCTTGTTTTGTCCAAGTTACATCATTTTGATAGTGATCATTTTATGAAATTGTTGTAAGAAGTCAGCGTTATACCCAAGAGAGTCTAACAATTCTGGTTCCATTCCCTTGACCATAACTTTGACCCTGTTTCATCACTTTCATCAGATACCAACAGCATTTCAAGATCTACCAATGACAAGTGAGAAGCATTGACCTCATATCTTTCTCGCTCTCACAAACAATCTGTATTTCGGCCATGCCCCCATGTGTAATAATGAATCATTGTATATTTGCAGAGGGCAAGACTCTGGCCATCGCTCACGACTGCAAGTTCATAGAGACGTCGGTGGGCATCAACCACAATGTGGACGAGCTGCTGGTGGGGCTGCTGACGCAGATACGCCTCAAACAAGAACATCCCGACAAAAACAAGTAACATTTTAAATAACAAGTAACATTAGTTAGCTTCACTTTAAAGTTTTTCCATCATATTTATAAATATTTCATGTAGGTACCTACGAGTTTATTCTTTCCTTAACTTATAGCTTATAGGTTGGTGTGAAGCTGCTACCCATACAGCCAGAGTTGCAGGATTTATGTACATTTGAGAATTGAGCTTTTGTATTTTTTCAGTACACATGCAGCATGTGTAAGCCGAGGCCAATATATCTTTGCCACTTAGATTCTGCATAGATGTATTTTTTATGTCCCTGGTAGATGAAAGTGTCTCAAAAGGTTTGTGAAAAAATAGGTATGGCCAAAGAAAGGTGCATATGAAAAGGTGTGTACAACCTATGGCCAGTTTTGTATGATTGCCATCTATCTTTCTTTAAAAGGCGCTAATGTCGTCCATAGACCATAGTTGCACTTATGCATTTTTTTTTAAATAGAATACTTTATCTATTATAAGCCCTTTTTCATTTGATTCAATTCGGTGGATCAGAAGTTGTGTGGTGTATGTGCATCAAATATGTTAACTTACACACAATCCGGTGAAGCTTTTTTTACTAACCACAATGAGTATCATCTGTGTAGTACGTGTATGAAATATACCCGAACAAACAAATAGCCAAAAAAGTAAGCTAACAAAATGCACTAAAAAATAACATTGCATCTTTTTCAGGCGTCGCGCTGGTGCTCGCAGTGCCGGAACACCTGGGACTCCTGGGACATTGGGCAGCGCACAGAGCACACCCAGGAAGCAGCGCGGGGCTCGGCTGTCTGCAAGTCTCAAGGTCAGGGGGCTGCTGGGCAGGGTGTGGGCCAGAGACTCCAAGTCCAAGTCTTGCGAGAACCTGCATGTGCTGTAACTAAATCAAGCATCATCAGGGATAAAGCAAGACTCCAGAGTAAAGGCCTTTTCAGACACAGCACATTCTGTCCAATTTGTCTATGGATTACCGGACAAACCGTGTGAAAGTTTTCACACATACCGATACGGCTTAAACTGAATATGGGGGAAATCAGGACTAACGTCGCCATATTTTTAAATGTCACTTTTGATACTTCAATGTGATGTCAGCTGGATTGCTTAAGTTTAAGAAGTAATTTGTTGAAGGAAAATAAAGAAATACTATTTTTTATTGGAATTTTAAGGCCGCAAAGTCATAAAAGTGCCCTCCTTTAGTTGTCATCTAAATTCATTTTAAGGTATAAATCCCTGTAGGTACATCTCTATAGGTACACTACTGACTTTCCACCCGGCGGTGGATAAAAAAACCAGGCAGAATGTGTCTGGTGTGAAATGGCTATAAGAGTACCAAAGATGAAGCATTGTGAGAGCATCAAATGTTTTACATCTTTATTGTTTATGTGAATTGAACAGTTTGTATTTTTAATTGATTTGCGCATTAGGACTGTGAAAATTAATTTTCATTTCAAAATGATTTATTAAAGAAATTACAAGTTCTTTTTTCCTTCTAACACTGATTATTATTTTAAAGAAATTACCAACCTTTTTAAGATGATGTACTGAGGAATAAAATGTTTTTATTTTTAAAGAAAAAATAGTGAAAATACACATTGTTATTTGTTAGGAGTAAGGAATAACTTGTTTTTTTCTTAAATCTTTTTGAGATATGAACACAGTTTAATGAAATTAAATTCATACTATTTATTTTGAATTATTACATACTGATGGATTAAAAAACACTGCAATAAGTTCTACATAAGATTTTTTATCAATCTACAGATTCAAAGTAACAATATTTACCCTATTTGACCAATAAACAGGTTAATTGATGTTTAAAATGTTTTTTTAAATTCCTTCAAATACCTAGTTGAATATGTTTATGTTGTATTTCTCATTAGGTATACATACTGTAGTAGTTATGCAAATTACATTTTGATTGTTAAATTTGTCAACAATTAAATAACCATACAGGTTCTTTCATTTACAAAAGAGGTGTAAAGCAGTAGAAATGTACTGTCGGCTCTAACGACATAAAGAATAAAAATGGATAATGGTAGACAAAGTATTATGTGATAGACGATTGATTTTAAGTCCATAGATTTTTTGTGTAGGTACTTTTATCTAAAAATCCTTATGATTTCTCATAACTGAGTGATAAACCTAAAATGGAGTCTGCATAATCAAAATTTCCCTCTTGTGGATGACATCACAGGTTGTCGCCAGTAGTAAATAAAAAAATGATTTCCAGATAATCCACCAGATAAGGGATTTTTATTTGTTTAACAGCATTGTAAAATATTTGTACAGTGACAAATGTTATTATTACCAACAGTACTTTACAATTTAGAACCTTCTTAATCTACCTACATAATATTGCATCTAATCTAATCTAATCTAAGTTGCAAAGATATTTTACATTGGAGATTCACGTTATATGCATTCTCACAAGTAGACACGTATAAGTTCACGCTTGCACATGCGGCCTGCGAAACTACAACATAAAACCAAATCTCAAATGGACATACACCCTGCAACTCTTGCCGTCCATCCCTGAAACAGGGGTGACATTGGCAAAGTGAACCATTTTTACAGCATGGGTGGTCAGCCGCATACCAACCTATAAGTCAAGGAACAATAGCATTATTAAGCATTGTATGTTCTGTCTCTAGTCAAATATTTAATTTTATAATATGAATGACAGCGCCAGCACGGTGGTGGTCAGGTTCAGAAGTAAAGTCCTGAATAATCATTTAAGCAATCACAAGTTCCCACAAACCCGGCCAAGTAATTTGTTTTTTCACAGATTTTTATGTGCAGACTCCATTATTTGACAGGTTTATCACACTTTAATGTATTTTTAAAAAAATAAATGAACATTGGTTGCTGACATAAAATTTCTATTAAACATTTTAGGATTATTTCATGCATTTACAAGCACAAGTTTTACAACAACTCAACAATAATGTCAAATTACCAACTATACAGTACTATAAATGAGAGAAGTATATTTGAACTGTCAGAATGTGACTGACCGCCTTGAAGTTAGTTTTACATTTGATATTTGACGCTATATTATGATGTATTCTTTGAAAATAACGCCATCTATATGGCAAGTCTGCTAACAATGTAATATTGTTAAAGTATTTATGTGGCTGTGGCTACATATGCATATTATGGATTTATTTGTTTATATTTGGGTGGATTTATAAAGGTGAGAAAACTTGTCAAAAGAGCGATGGTGTTCGTTGATTGCGTGCGTGCACCAAAATCATAGTTCCTCGCACCAACACTGCTCACAGCGCCTTAGCAAAAGGTAAACAGCTGATCTTTGTTAACCCTTTAACTGCGGGTGACACGCATAGGCGTCAAGTGTAATCTTGCATACAGTGTGGCTGTCAATCATAGTCGTCACCCAACTTTGAACTTATCCCTGACATCTATGTTCAAGAATTCAAAAGTCTGCAAGTGAAATGTGCTAAACCTTTGTGATTTTTGTTCTTGAATAACTAATTCTTGTAACTGTGCACATAGTTTGTTCACAAGTGTCGTCAATCAATTAAGGTAGGAAACAATAAATGTTTTACAAATGTGCTCGAAAAAGTACTCCGTACCTACTGGGGGTATTCATATAGCCAGAATATTCAGAAGTGAAAAGATTAAAATGGTATAGATAGACCAATGGGTGTGTGACATTCTTTAGCAGACAATAAACTTGCATACAAGTGACAACATTAGCGCCTTTGAAAGACGGACAGATGACAGTCAACTGAAACCATCTATCTAAAATCCACCTTGGTTAGTATGATAATATCTTTTTTTTAAGAAATCTAAATGTGTCTCTAAATAAAGAAAAACGTTTTAACATATCCCCTGAAAACACAAACAAAAATATCTTATTGTTAGCTGCACAACCAATACGTAGTAAATTTGTATTTCATCTAAGTAAATGTTCAAATTTATACTTGTAAAATAATGTTTGCCGATTTGTTTTAATACAATACTTATGTCATTTTTTGATCATATTATACCAAAGCGTGAATGATAAATACCTATAAGTGATTTAATTATTATCATTCATTTTAAATATAAAATCTAGTTGAAAATCAAAAATTTGAATGAATGCCTTTAAAATCCACCATTTTGAGAAAAGCTCTGAATTCAAATTTTCTATCATTCTTTTTTCAAAAGAGTGCGATAGACAATTTTTTTCATAGACAACTCAAAAGAGCGGTAAAAAGAATAATACAATTTTAAGACTTATGGCAATGAAAAAATGAATAACGAATTTACAAATTGATAATAATGAATGGTAAATTTTTGAATTTTAATGAAAAAATATTTAATGTAGAATAATGTTATTCAAAAAAAAATATTAGTAGCTTTGATGTTTTGCAAAATATAAATTACTATAATGATATTTTAAATGTGTGACATTTTTCTCAAAGTTTAAACATTAAATCCAACATTGATGTTGTATTTTTGGATCATTAAAATATGAATATCTAAATAAAAATATTAAAAAGAGTATTTTAATGTACCCAGGCACATTCCATAAAAAATGTAACCTAAAAGTAAAGAGCTGATCTATTTAATTGTGACTTGTTTAATTATCTTAATTAAATGAGACCTACCAAGTATGCTTGCACGTTTTTTGTAGCCTATATTCAGTTTATATATGGCGTCACTTAAATATACGAAAAAATTCTGCTTAATTAAGTATTTACATTGGTTGGTATGAGGCTGACCACCCATACTGTAAAAAATGGTTCACTTTGCCAATGTCACCCCTGTTTCAGGGAAGGTCGGCAAAAGTTGTGGGGCTTATGTTCATTTGAGGTTTGGATTTTATTTGTAAGTACACATTCAGCATTTGTAAGCGCGAACTACACTTGTTGGTTTGTGGGCATACATCTGAGAGCTTTAAATGAATATATCCTTGCAACTTAGATTATAGATTATTATTATTATTATACATGTGAATTTTTATTAAACTTTATTTGAGAAGTATATTTTTTCTTGAGCTCAAATTACAACTGCCTTTTGATGAATATTTATCCAGGATCATAAAGAAACCATTTTAATTAGAATCAAATACAGCAGTATTCTTTTGATGAGAAAGAAAAATTATCTGAAATGTTTGAATAGTTTTTGAATTTGACCAAATCCAATGTATGGCAAGATTATTTTTTCAAAATTTCGACACACCATGAACAAGAAAATAATGGCTTTGCTGTAAATGTTGCCACCAGAGAGAAATAATAAATCCGTAGCCTTATACAATTTGTTTTTATTTTTAATTTTATTTTTTTAAAAATGAAAGGTTACAAAGTGAATGCCTCATCAATTAATGATAATATTAGGATGATTTATTTGGTGAGCGCTGTTTTTGTGTGTATCACACCTCAAGAGCCCTCTGCGAGCTTGGTCGTCGCTGAAGAAAGCGCTAATTCTCAAGCAAGACCCAGTTGTTGTAAGGTTGGATGGACTTTTCAGTGACCGGTCTTAGGTAAAGGTTTCTGAACTTTTCAACCCAGCGAAGAGCACATTTGGAAATATAAATGGTATATTTTTTGTGCCCAGCCGGGATTTGAATTCACAACCTTCCATTTACGAGTCCGAAGTGTTGCCACTGGACTACGGACCGGTCCAAGAAATGCCAACAACACGCGGTGTACCTGAGCGGTCACCCATCCAGGTAGCATCCGCGCCCAATGTTGCTTAACTTCGGTGATCTGATGAGAACCGGTGCTTTCAACATGGTATCGTCGTTGGCGGAAAATAATATCCTTGTACCAATTATTATCCATTACATGGCCATACATTTAAATACCTAATTATTGAGTGTAAAAATTATTGTGTATACATATTTATTATACCCGTTATACTTACATACATAATTTAGATTTTTATACCCGAGACATTTTTTTTAAGAAGTTTGTCAGTGTGAATATAAACAATGTATTTAGTGAAATTATACCTACATATTTAAAATATTTATGTAAATAAATATTTAAGTTTTTAGTAATCATATTTATAGATTAATCTAATATCCTATTATCATTATAAATAACCTATGTAATGTTTTTCTAAAAAATTGATGTAGTTTGTTTCCTTGTTGTTTAGATGTTTGCTTCAGTTTTCTTTTTGTTTCCCCCAAAACAAACCTTATTTATTTTTAAAGATTGGAAAACCCAAATCACAATAAAAAAATATAACCATAAAAAAACATGGATCCATACAAGGAGTATAGAGGAGTTAGGAGAGAAAAGTAGATACCTGTCATAAAATTGGGGTGAAAAGATCAGACTCTATACTCACCTTAAATTTTGTTCATGTTATTTAGTAAAAATACAAATAAAGCAGACAATTTTTATTAGTTATATTACAACTTTGATCAATAAGAACGACCAATTTGTAAAAAAGTGCATATTGGTAGGCGTTAAAATTACATGATAGGGCTAAGTTGTCGCCTTTTTTACCAAATACCAATAATATGATTTAGAACGTCAATACTTCCATGTTATCATCAATTAACTAAAAATAATAATGTAATATTATATTTGAGATTGTGCCCTTTTAATTATAGACTTTAGAATGATAGTGATTATTATTAGTTAATGTTTAAAACGTATTTTGAATATTCAAAGAATGTTTTACAATACCTACTAAACTTTTTTGGTGGTTTGTTTCATTACTTAGGATTGTAAGCCACGTGCTAGGCTATTTTCAGACCGTAAAACAATCTTCAGATATTGGCTCCTACCTTGAGCTGTTCATCTTCTGTACGAAAGAAATCCATGATTTCTTTTACCTGGTTAATCCAGGTTTAAAAATTACATCTCTCACTCTCCAAATTTTCAAGCTTCCGACTATAACAAGCTTTTAAAAATATGTTGGGCTCTACATGCAATATGACCGGAGAACTGGAGGATTTAACTAATTTTTATTGTTCCTAATACTTTGTGCCAGAGGATGGATAAGAGTAAAATAGTTATTATTTTCATATTAAAAAAATTATATTTTCATTGTTTGTTTCCACAAAACATTGATCTTTCATTATTTGTGTATCTTTGCCATAGTTTTTCATTTGAGATTTTTCTATCTACCTTGCCATTTAATTTGAGCATTCAAAGAGTATTTGCATTGACATAATATAATGTAGTGGACTAGAAACTGGTCGGTAGGTAATGAAGCATTGTATGAGACTGACACAACTGTCAGCTAAAAAAAAATATTACCTACATCTGTTTTGATGAAACAATTTTGTTAAGAATATTTTTAAAAAAATCCTCCAGGATGGCAATAATCTTGCTTCTTTGTGTAGAAAGAAGTCACATAGCGATCATTTTTGTTCTCTGTCCAACTAAAGAGACTTTGCGTCAATCTAAGTTGCAACAAATATAGCATATATTTGCGTTATTACAATTTCCAGTCCACTATGTCACAAGTCAATGAGTACTTTCTTCTTTCTGGTGGAATTTATTCCTTTGAGACCTTAATACCCACATGATCTTGAAAAACATTCTTATTCATGTAACATTTTCTCAGCCATACATTTTGTATTTAGGTAAATACAAAATGTATGGCTGAGAAAATGTGATGGTATGTATCCCTTTTTAAGATGTTGTAAACATAACGCAACTGAAAAAAAAAAACGCAACTAAGCTACACATTTAGTGTAACTTCTTGCCGCGTTATCCCCGAAGGGGTCGCATGTGGCGAGTTGTACCTATTTATTTTTACAGGTAAGGGGGCCGGCCTTACGCCAACCACTTCAGTTGAAGTGAAGGTTTCCCAGCTCCCGAGAGTGCTGGTACTCATTTCTTGTGAAGGCTGAGTAAACCTTGCCGGTATTTTATTTTGGGGTTTGAAATAAACACCGAAACGGGAAATCATTTCTGACACCCTCGGTGGGATTCGAACCCGAGCTTTCGGCATGGAATGCAAGCACTCTACCACCTGAGCTATTGACTGGACTTAACATGTTTTTCTAAAAATTTGATGTAGTTTGTTTCCTTGTTGTTTAGATGTTTGCTTCAGTTTTCTTTATGTTTCCTTCCTATGTATAATGAATTGTTTTTGTGAAACTTCGGGTTAGACTATGGTCTACATGCAACTTTTTTCATCATGTTCTTATTTCTTTTTTATAAACATTTTTTCTCACAGAAAGTAGAAGATATTCTTCGAAAATAAAAAATTCTAGGAAAAATAGTCAATGGTGCCTTGTTTACCTATACATTTTAATTAAACAAATACATAAATTGACTAGGCATCCGAAATTCTATGAGGTTGAAAAATTGAAAAGGGTGCAAAAATAAATCTGGTCATTCCGCCGGAATGCTTCCTGAATGCCAGAGGTGTTAGACTTTCATCCATACAAACCTTGTTTATCTGTCAAATCTTTCTGAGGTTAATGCCCGCTTTCCACTGCGAGCGGAGCAGACTCCGTACGGACTCCGCTCGACTAGCAACAGTAAATTTCATAGAAGTGCTTCCACCGACAGCGAGTGAGCGGAGCGGACTGAGCGAGTACAAAGAGTTACAAAAGTGGTTGCAGAGTTGAGCGGGCTTCCAGCGGACTCCGTACGGACTCCGCTCGACTAACAACAGTAAATTTCATAGAAGTGCTTCCACCGACAGCGGAGTGAGCGGAGCGGACTGAGCGAGTAAAAATGAGTCCGCTGTGTCATGGTCTCGGCCGCTAGTTTTCAACGGACTCCGCTCCCACGTGCCCCCCGCGCCAACTCGCGCAGTGTTGCATGACAGTTGCTATTACAAGATAAAACATCATACATGATTTACAAAAACACATCATATATTATTTTATAAATTTGAAAATATTAAAATGTATGTTTTATTTCAAACATCTACTTTTTATGTAGTAAAGCAAAATAATACATTACTTTTTATTTTTCGAAACAAAAAAAAACTTTTTTTTAATAATTAAAACGTTTGATCTGGGCGTAGGCTGCAACGAGCTGTCACACACTGTCATGTCGCCTAGTTGGCTCCGCTAAGCCCGCTGTAGATGGAAGGCAAACAACTCTTTCATCTGACTCATCTCATTTCCCGCCTAGCTCACTCCGTCGAGCTCGTTGGCTGTGGAAGGCAAATACCATTATTTTTTAAAACTCTTTCGCAATGGAAGGCCAAAACTATTTCACTACGCTCCGCTCAGCTATTTCCCGCTCCCGCTCAGCTATTTCCCGCTCGCAGTGGAAAGCGGGCATAAATCCTACATACACTTATTGAATGTTGTGATCATATAGTTTAATGCAAAATTAGATAATACAGCAACTAAATTGGTTGAATTTGCGAAATCATTTTAAGAGTACCTACCTATACCATTTTGCTTGGGTTAAATAAAAACAAAATGATTTTAATAAACCGATTTCAGCTTGACATACATCCAAGTATATTTTAACGTAGGCACTTTCACAACCATAAATACGAGTACTTTCTACAATTAATATCAGTATAAATGTGTATTTATGAATGATATTTTATGAAAAAAAAATTTGTGTGTTTTTTGATTGACTAAATGCTGTAAGCTAGCGAAAATTCCCTCATTATCGGGAATTGACTATGGGTGATGTCACATGGGATATTTGCCTAGGGATATTTTGAATGTTCAGACCTCATTCCTGTTTCTTCTTTTTTAAAAAAAAAGTAATAAGCCTTTGAGTATCTTCAGCATGAATTCACACTCAATTTTCATTGGGAAGTACTTTAGTATCCCAATTAAATTGAAATTATATAGTATTGCTTAGTTGAAATGTGTTTTCTAAAAGCATTTAAAAATGTTAATACAAACAAGCGTATGATTCCTAGAAAATTGTTAAAAATTTACCAGCTTATGATCACTATTGAAGAAAATACTTATTATTAATGAAATACCTATAAAAAATATTTACTAACATATCAATGCAAAATTACGAAAAAGATGTTTGCTTTTAAAATTGAATATGAGATTTTAAGTATGAACTCGCTCCAACTGTAACCAACTTGTTAAGTTAATACAAGTAATAAGTGTTTTAACCTTTGAGTAATTACAACGAAGCGCCAATAGAAATTGCCTTGAAATAACAGTTGTACATATTGTCCTGAAAAAACTGCAATAACATAGCTTGCTTACACATCTATTTAAATAGTATATACCAGGTGCAAGCACTGGGAAGAGTACAATAGGCTCGGCACATTTAAATTAGGGGAAAAAGCAAACCAATAATATATTCTTGGTTGCTTAGGATCGTAGTTCCATATAAATGTGATGATTGTCCTCAGAAAAAAAAATCTGAATTAATATATTCTTTTTTGCCTTAAAATAACACAAGAAAATAATTTGAGTTTATCAATGACTGCAATTGAAGCATTTATTTATATTTTAAATCTTAATTTCAAGGTTGCCCGTTGCCCGTAATATGGGATGTTCGCGACTGATCCATTCACTCATTTCTTACTCTTTTATACTTTTTTATGTTTCTACCTATACATTTGCGTTACTTCAATAACCACATAGTCTAGCACTTTCCATCCTGATAATGTTAAATTTTCAAATTGTTTAAAGGTTGGTATTACTCTAAGGTTGAACCCACAATTAATAAAAAATATTTTCAGACTATTCATTGCATTAACA
This sequence comes from Agapetus fuscipes, assembly GCA_951799405.1. Lineage (NCBI taxonomy): Eukaryota > Metazoa > Arthropoda > Insecta > Trichoptera > Glossosomatidae > Agapetus > Agapetus fuscipes. The sequence continues at coordinate 19,485,666 of OX637333.1, read as the reverse complement.
TTGAATACTTTATTGTTCTCAAACTTCCTAAAATGCCTGCTAATATTAAAAAGAATAATAGAAGTAAAATTAATTCTGCTCCCTTAATTGTTTTTTTGTGATCAATGATTAATGAACAATAAGCTGATATTCAATTCTGTAAGAAGTTTTGGATTTCACATTTTTCATTTTTTTTAATATGGAAAAAAGTACTGGTTCGTGCTTAATGTCTCCAATATTCTCGAATACCCTTTGACACCAAAAATATTGAGTGATTTTTTTGTAGTATGTTAGCTTGTATTACCCGTCCATACAAAATAGTTAAATATTATCATATTGATATTGTTGTGTAGTCATTTGTACCCAAAATGTAATACCTATTGTAGCCCTGCAATACTATTATATCATATTAATAAATAATCAAAAACTATTGTAATGACTATATTTAATAATATAAATGTAACCCAAAAATATAGCTTACCTTAAAAGTAACATAACCTCAATCTACTATTCCATAGAATAGAGCCATAGACAAACATTTTAATAGTTGTTCTAAATTTAAATCATAGATTGTGGTTTGTACTAGTGATGTATAATATTTTTGAAAACATTCATAATAATATGAATATCTATCTATCTACCTTATGAAATCAGTTTTTTTTATTTGGTAATTATTGTAAATGGGCGACCACAATATTCCACATGACCCCCGTGCCTTGAAATATGATTGTTGTTCTTCCTCTGACTTAACATTTTTTAATGCATCATAACTTTTTTAATTGAATATTATTAAAAGTTGCCCAATGTACTTGAAGCTAATTTTAGAAAATAATTCAACTTGGCGGAAACCTAAACATCAATCTAGCTTTTACCACCAGTTTGTTGTCTAGTAGTTTACACTCTGGACTTGTAATATGTAGGTAGTGGGCTGGATTTCCGGCAGAGCACAAAAACAAATTGTCATTTTTTTCAAGTTCATCCGCCTTCATTAAATACAGATTAACTAAAGGTTCATCAAGCCTTACTTTAACTAGATCTTACTTAAGAATTGGAATTTCTATGGCAACGATCAAGCTTACATAGTGCTCTTTGAGTATGATTTACACAAAAACAGCACTCACCAAATAAATCATCCTAATATTTATTATGTCATTGAATGAATAGTAGCATTTTACTCTGAAGTTGGTGTTATTTGACGTATATCTTTGGATATATGTATATGAGATAGACCCGATAACTGTATTATACATTTATATATTGCACAAGTACCTACTAATGGTTTTGATAATAATTTTTAAAAGTATTGTTTCCCCTTTCAAGAAATTAATGTTATGCTAGCATTTTAAGCTGATTAAAGAGATTTTCTCACAATATGCCACTTCTATCATTTTAACTGTCAGACTGCAATTTACCTGCATTCAAATTTAAAAGATATTTACATTCTATCCTGTTAAAACACACTGATGTAAAATATATGTTTTACTTTGAAAATGTTTATAACCTATTTAAATTGAAACTATTTAAGTACCTATTCAATCTATAGTTTTTTGTACTTTATAAGCAAAAGACCGTAATTTGTTTTCCATATATTAGCTTCCATGACATTGATACAAGATGCATACCTCATTATATCAAAGATAACTCATCCATGGAAAAATCGGTCACATGACAGTTCGTCCACACAAATTTTCAGTCAACGACATTTTGGTCACATACAAGTGTTGTTTGTAACAACACAATTCAAGTAAGTAAGCATTTTAAAATTTATCCGCATTTTTTAGAAAATATTTAGTTTATTTTCAAGTAGCTACTTATCTGTGTTTTTATTTATGAAGACAAAATGATATTTTTTCCAATTTAAATAAACATGTGAAAAAAAACATTTAGAATAATTTATCATTTTGCAATACCTAAGTATTAAAATATTGGAATTGAACCCAATTTTTTCTTTGTAAATTATTTTATATTTAGATTGGATTTCTTTTAGGATCATCCCTTCCAGATACAATTTAACAAACAAAATTTATTGCTTATTTATACAAATAATGATGAATATTGTAAAATACATAATTTAAACCATTCGACTTGTATTATTAGCATAAAATGTAGTTTTTTTTGTGTCATAACTAATACTGTGAACGTTTCTGTTTCAGAATAAAATAAGAATAATATTATCTTTCTAAAATGTCTTTTATTTTTTAATTCCACCAATACAACTGTTGATTTTGAATAAAATATTAAAACATGTAAAGCATACGTGTAGAGTCTGCACATTTGACGGTTCTTAGCAAACAATAACAAAATATTTTTTTGACTTTTCCCTGGCAGCCCGGCAGTGTGACAATCTTTATTTTAGCATCCTTTTCAACATTCTGACCTCATTCACAGGTAAGGGGAGCCGCCTAACGCCATCAACTTCCTTTGGAGTGGGGGTTTACCAGCTCCCGTGGGAACAATGGACTCTGCACAAATTCCATAGATTAAAAATATTACGTCACACGTCACAATGGAAAAGGCATAGGGGAAAGGTGGGATACTTGATCCCTGTTTTAGTTTTCATCCATTATCTCAGACCCTTGAAGTTATTTTGTTATTTTTTTGCTCCATGTTCATAATTTGGTTCATCGCCTACCACTTGGCATCCAAATAAAACTACTTTCGTGAAGATCCAATGTACTACATCAGTTCTTGTAAAAAACTCCCAAGGATCAAGTATCCCTATCCATGAGGGATACTTGATCCCCCCATGAGGGATACTTGATCCCCGGGATCAAGTATCCCACCCATAAAGATAGCATTAGTAATTATAGCCAATTATTAAGGGAAATTAAAAAAAAATTATGATACAAATCAAAACAAACTTCTTTATTGAGTAAAAACTAAAATTTACTAAGCATTTGCAAGAAATTTTTGTTTGAAGTTGATAATACCAGCTGTCTGCCGCACGGCTGTGGCAGCTTTTGTATGTCTGCGCTTCTGACTACGCTAATGTCTTCTACTGTTGGAAAAGTGAAACAACTGCCCACTAGATCCTTTCTTCTCAAAAATTTCACTTTGAAAGTACTTTCCTTTTGAGTCAAAACTTTTCCAACAAAACACGTGACTGTTTTTTCGGCCAAACTGACTTAACTGGCCTAAAACTTTGTCTTCAGGCTTTGATTCGGTGTCGTCAATAAGTTCTTTATCATGTGAAAGGAAATCAGAGTCACTGCTGCTATCTGGAAGGCATGAAATTCATGCCAAACTGCCTAGCGATCACTTAAAAACTCCCCCCATTTCTCACAGCATTCACAGCCGCTTCAGCTTGCTGAGGATCCCGTGGAATTATCTTTTTCTGGCTCCCTCTTTTGCTATGTACTTACACGGCATTTGAAATAATAAACGTGAATAAAATTAATTATTTCAAGCGTGGACTTCAAAATTAACTTGAAGTGGGATACTTGATCCCAGGATCAAGTATCCCCCCACTTCTAGGGATCAAGGATCCCCCGGTTGTCATTTTTTCAAAAAGTGAAAAATTTAGGTTAGAAGAGTTTGCATTTCTAAATTGATGTTATGGTATTTTGTTGCTAAAAGCACATACATTTCAACAATATATGTAGAATAATCATAAACTACACGAATAAAAATGTATAAAACTTACATGGCACGCGTAAAAAAAAGTCTGAACCTTACAAAATCGAAAAATGTATATTATTTTTTTACGCTTCTTCAGAGGTAACGGTCATTTGGCAAAACAAAGGTAACATTATGGTCGCTACCCAATGGTACCAACAGAACAGTGATAAAATACCTAGGAGCGCCAAAATCGAATGGGGATCAAGTATCCCGCGGGATCAAGTATCCCACCTTTCCCCTACCAACATGCATTTTTTTGTTTGGTAGCCACATAGACCTGTGACGTTTGCCCGGCGAGAAAAGATTTGTTTTAAATTTTAGGCCAAATCCTTTTTATAAAAAAAGAAGAAGATGATTTTCAAGCATTGACGTTTCATATGTCAGAATATCGCAGAATATATTGTAAGCAGCATCTAAACTCAACTTTGGAATTTAGGAATAAAAACAGCTTACAAAATTTCCTTACATAACCAAATTAATTATTTTTAATGAAAAAATGAATGGTTTTTAAAATATTTCTGCCTTGCATATAATACGCAAAAAACAAAAAATACATATTTCATATAATTATGCTAATACTTTCTTCATAAAAGACTATAATTTATTCAAAACATTGTCACATAGTGCCCACACTTCTAAAGATGATTGTGTTCACCACATCAAACCTATCTCCTGTTAAATATTTAGGCCAAGTTCATACAATCACAGAAAAATAAAAACAAACAAGAAACGAGGCATGTGAAGAAAAGAGTCGGGAAACAAAATATGGTATTTAGTGGCAATACGAGGAGGAGATGGCGACAACGCGTCTGCTATATCTTTTGGTTATTTTTAATATCCATCCTGCTAAAGGTTCTTCTCAAGCAATTTATAGCCACAGATTTGAGCAAGCTATTGGAGCGCCATAAATGCCCGGCGTGCTATGGAAGAGAGTTGTGCAGTGACTTCGACAGCCATCTCATTGATATAAAGGGCGATGATCTATCTACCATATTCAGTAATACTTTTAATGCTAAGAATGTCTACCGTTCCTACTCTCCCAAGTATGGACCTGTGGTGGTTAAGAAGCTCGCACATGACTGGGAGCTGGATAACTATGACACTGCTGTTTGCAGAATTCTAGGTGACTACTTGCTTTATTATTGCTGTACAGAATGGACTCGGCATATGCATCGACAAAGACAAAATTGTGATGTCTCATGGAGCTGGTGTCTCCAGCAACTAAAACCTAGCGGGGGCAAACACTGAAGTTAGCTGCATCAAGAAGCAGCTGCCTGAACATCCCTGCAAGAAAGACCCGCACTGTTTTTGGAGCCGCGGCATTCAAGGTGGTCGCTCCAATGACTTGGAATGCTGTTCCTGTCTCACTGAGGGAACTGGATTTAGAGAGACTGTTCAAAAGACGTCTCAAGACTCACCTCTTCGTCCAATCATATGGACAAGCGCCTTTGCAATGAGACACTGTCATAAAAGGCGATATATAAATTTTGTACTTCATGGTATTCCTTGACTTATAGGTTGGTATGAGGCTGACCACCCATACTGTAAAAAATGGTTCACTTTGCCAATGTCACCCCTGTTACAGGTAAGGTCGGCAAGAGTTGCAGGGCTTAAGTATGTTCATTTGAAATTGGGGTTTTTATATTGTAGGTCTACATGCGGCATGTGTGAGCGCGAAATTATGCGTTTCTGCTTGCAGGAATGCATTTAATATGAATCTCAAATGATACATATCTTTGCAACTTAGATTTAGATTTAGATGGCTAGGTTTCTAGGGAAAAGGCAAAGAAACATGTTGTTATTGGTTGCTAAGGACTGTTTGCTCACCTTGAAAAAAGTTCTGAATTCAAATACAAATTGTGTTGAAGAGTAGAACAGATTTATCAATGTTTCGTCAAAGTCGTATCCTAAATTTTAATAAATAATTATTATTGCTCTTAATCAAAGATTGTAGGTACATGAAGTGACCTTTAGTGATTTATGAACAGATGCCGTGGATTCTCTATTTTTTCAAAAGTTCTAATGGTATCCCTAACTTATTTGAATGTAGAATTTCCATCTCCTTGTATTATTAAGTTCATGTATTTTGTTGATACCAGATTCAAAGACCTCTTCATGCCAGTACGACAAACTCGCTGAGGTGAACTTGTACCAGTCCATGCATGATTTGGTGGACATAGACAACGTGGGCAAGGAGCGGGGCAGCTTAGGGCTCATCATGTGTCCCCATAACTCCCGTCTGGAGGACTTTATTCAGCTGAGACTCAAGGGAGCCACATTCAATGCGAGCAACGATGAAATGGCTCACATCTGGTCCATGCTCTATACTAATCCTGAACCTATTATCATGAAGGTAAGAAATACAAATACTGACTTTTACTTAACTTCCTTCAGCTTAAAAGCCTTGAAGGCTCAGGGCTTCCCGCACCACAACTCTCGAGGACTCCCTGTCTTGTGCTGCCTCCCTCCATGGTCTTCTTGTTACCAGAACTTTAGTGTTAGCCTCGACATTGTCTGTCGTCCGTATCCTGGAACGTCTGAGTGGTCTAAACCGTAGAAGGCACTATCCAAGTCATTTCTGATGACCTTGGAATCTTCTGCATGTGCTACATGTCCTGCATGAGAAATATAAAAAGGGAAAATATTAGGATGATTTATTTGTTGAATGAAAACAGAAACTGTAATTCACACTGTTTTTGGGTGAATCACACCTCTGCGAGATTAGTCGTCGCTATAGAAAAGCCCAATTACTCAAACACGACCCAGTTGCTGTAAGGTTGGATGGAACTGGGAATTTTTCAACCAAGAGATCAGGATATTTTGGAAAATTTGATAATAACTTTTGTGTGCAACACCAGGAATCGAACCCATGATCTTCCGATTACAAGTCCATAGCGTTTACACTACAGACTGGTCATAAAGTTAGATCCACCTAATTGGACAGTGTTTCCAAGGTTAATGTACTCGTCAACTATTTTGAGTGTAGAGCCTCCTAGCTTTATTTTTTTCAAATAGATTTGTGAAGAGGAATCCAATTCACCAAACTATTTTTCCTGCCAGAAGCAGATATTAACAACTTCAATGAATAATTCTTTATTAATTGTTTTAATGAATTATTGATCAATAGATACCCAATGACGTCTGTTGAACCATAGTCAAAGTTTTGGTCAGGAGGCCAGGCAGAAATCAAACCAGCGTTATTCTATTCCAAATACTGAAAGTGTTGATAGTAGCCCATAATGTTCCAATGTGTTTTTAGATCCTCAATGAAGACTCTCGCCATTGGGCTGTTCCCTTGTACCTGGGCGCCTGTGGTCGGGTCATTGTGCAGACCTACGAGGGCTTCTCCCTCTCCGCTGCCTACTACAATGCTCCCTGGGTCTACAGGGCCATGCTCGCAGCTAAAATATTGCAAGCTATGCATGACTTTACATTTCACCATCCCAGATACAGGTTATCCATTTCTCATACCTTTCTCCAATCCCCCACTACTACATAATATGATAACTTCTATAAAAGAACTACTTATGTAAAAGATTGTATCGCCAGCTGTCAAGAAGATAAATACTGTAGGGCGGAGGTTCCCAAACTTTTCCAAGTCATGGCACCCTTTGAAATTTTGAGTTTTCTCAAATTATCTATATATTTCTCAAAAAATCTCTAATTATATAATATCTATTGTGGTAGGTATATTTCATATTTGTACGACTGAATAAGAAATCAGGTAAGAAAATAATACAACTCGTATTGAAAATTCACAAGTACATTTATTGGTAAGAAAACATAGGTGAAAATACAAAGAAAATGCAAACATAAAAACAAAAACCTTCCACATGCTCTTGAGGTGTGCGTGTTTAGTGCGATGGGTGAGCCTGCTGCTCACTGCACAGTTTTTCGAATCGGGGAATAAGGCTTGATACAGCTACTCTCATTTCTTTTTCTACATTTATTTTCGAGCGATATTTGCTCATTATAACAGCAACCGCTGAAAATCCAGCTTCGCACAGATATGAAGTCGCAAAGGGAATAAGGACTTTTAGAGCTTTTGAACTTAAAATCGGATACTCATTTTCGACTGATACCCAAAACTCTGTCAAATCCAAACAAGCGTATTTTGTTTTCAGGCTGTTGTCGCACGAGAGCTCAATTAGATTTTCTTCTTCTTGCGCAGTAAAATCTTGTACTTGCACTATCGGTTTTGTTTATCAAAAATCTATCCATTTTTACGAAAGGTGAGTAGGTACAGCTGTCTTTTCAATAAGAGCAAGACTCACGCACTGGCCTATACAGGGAACGTTAGCGAGATACTTTGACGACGCGACTTCCCCGCACACTAGAGTTTTTTGTACTGATTCGGCGCGGGCGGGGTGAGGAAGGACGCAGACAGCGCGGCGCCACTCCCGCATCCCCTCCCCTATGCCTCCCATCCATCACTCATTCCGTGCCTAGAGCGCGGTCCGGCCATGTGGGTTATTTTCCATTCCATAAAATGTATGTATTCATGTAAAATTTTGATTTTTAGTGTAGACATCAGGGGCGCCTCGCGGCACCCCTGATCTCTCTTCGTGGCACCCCAGGGTGCCGCGGCACCGACTTTGGGAACCCCTGCTGTAGGGAGTCGCTTATCCAAATAGGTTGGCGGATTATTATCAACGTGTCCTGAGTAGTATGCAACAATTTAATACCTGAAGTGTTCTTACTTACTTTAATGGACTCTATTACTTTATTGGACGAATATTTGAAATTTGGAGAATACATGTTGTGTCCCCTGGCCAGGCTAGAATACAGTACTGAGTGTCATAATTTCTATACAATATTATGTTGGGAGTTCGAAAATACACTTAGGCTGGTTTTAGTGTCGCGCTGACCGTCAGCGCTGACCGTCGGCGCTGAGCTCGTCAGGGCTGACGGTCAGCGTGAGACGTTTCAGTGTCGTGCTGACCGCCTCGGAGTACAGACGCACAAAAAAAATGCGATGTACATTAATTATTGCTGCTTTGTACTACCTTAACAAAAAAAAAAGAAACTACGTCAAAGACTTCATGTTCATCCATTGATTGCGCAAAAAACTGTCGCCGGAGAATTTGTTGTGTTCTTCTTCAATTACTCGACCTGTGTCTATATCACGATTCGCCATGACTGTACACGCTGACGGCGTCGGCTCAGCTCGACACTAGAACGCTCCCTGAAGGCAGAGGCGCGCATGTGGCGGTCAGCGCTGACGGCTCAGTGGCGCCGACGAGCTGCGCGCACGGCCGCTGAGCCGTCGGCGCTGACCGCCGTGCGCGCTGACAGCTACGCGCCATTCTAAAACGCTTCCTACAGGTTCATATATTTTGGCTGTCAGCGCTGACGGTCAGCGCGTTGTCAGCGCGACACTAAAACCAGCCTTAAGTGTCCTGTATGGCATTTAGAATTACCGCCAACTGTATGTATGATTTTTTTAAAAAAAAAGTTTTATTACAGTCACGTGACCAGAATATATTTTTTAATTAGGACTTTTTTTCAGAGAGCAAACGCCAGTCTTGTATGGGACTGCTGTCCTTAGTAACTAATAAAAAAATATTTGTATGCATTTTAACCCGGTCGGGTGACGACACAATTATGTCTATGTCAATTCATGTGCTGACCTCAGAATGCCCATTTAGGTGAAAACGTTTGAGCATAATAAATAAATTGAATTAGTGAATTAAAACTGAATTTTTTAAATGAATTTTAATTGATTTTTTTAAATAATTTGATTTGTAAAAAATAAATATTATGTTATTGGTTGCTAAGTAGTAGTCAAAGTTGTTTTAATTATTAATTGCATAACAAATTTATAAATTGATTATTTGATTTTATTTTTCATCTTTTTGTTCGTTATTGTCAATGGTTATTGTTTTAATAATTATTTAAATAGGACTGAAAATTCCCTACTCTTTAAATAATATTTATAAAGTGACATCTCTAGAACAGATTTTTTTTTGAAATACGACATTGAACGGACGTAATTTCAGCCGTCCAAAATTGGTCGCAGGCTCAACTGTTCCTTCGTTACACTATGAACGAGAATCAATATTTCAAATTTGGTCTAGTCCGGCGTTGTACCCAGACTAAGTAGTCGCCAGTTAGGGCGACGGCGAAATATGACAAGTAAGAATAACACCGACAGTTCAGTTACAATAAAAATATGTAAACCATAAATCCGCCAAACATCTGTTGCTCGGATTCTAAAGAACATCATGTCTTTTACTATTCTTGTTTAATATTTTTGTCAAAGTGTTTAAAGGAGAAGTGATTCATCGGCAATATACCATAATCCATAAACAATATTTTTTGTTTACTTTTTAGTTTCTACTTCTTAGATCTCAGCATGGAGAACATCTGTGTAAACGACACTCCTGACTCAGCCATCAAGTTTGTAGACCTGGAGGACATGATGATCGTGGACAGGCTATCACCTTATAATAAGGCCAAATCCAAAGAATGGAATGAGAACCACACCAGTGAGATTCTTCCCTCCTGTCCCGAGTGTTTGGCATTTGAAGCGGAGGCCATTTGTGACCACAGACACAGTGATCACAACTACTATGTCGCTTGCAAGTTGCTCCAAGAAGATTTCTTGAGAAAAACACCCAAGACTGTGTTGCAGGTATAATAGAGATGCCTTGAATAGTTTTCATAGCAAATAGTTGAAAACCGATTACTTAATCGTTATTCCCCATGGTGAATAGTCAAAAAACCCGCCATTATTTTTTGACATAAAAAATAAATGAATAGGCTGTATTTTTTATCAAATACTCATTAATATAAATTTAAATAAAATTCAATTTTGTTATAAGTCAAATTTTAAGTTTATTTTGTACACAACCAGTTTTAGAAGATGCCAGTGGTGTACAAAATAAACTCAAAAAGTGAATTATAACAAAATTTAATTTTATTTAAATTTATAAAATGAACTTTCACAAAGTTACTGCCAAAAATCTAGATAATGCATAAAAATATCTCCCTTCGGTAGCAGCAAAAAACGGGTCAAGTAATGACAAATAATGGAACAAATTTGCATTAGAATTCTAAAAAATAATTTTAAATTAATTTGAACGCTAACTTTGATATCATTTTATTTTCAGCATTTTCCAGAGCTTGAAGAAAAGCTGTCGGAGTGTGTGGAACCAAAAAAAATAGCGGGCAGATTTGAGGCGGGAAAAATCCTGCAGAAAGAATTGGAAAGCATCTACCAGCAACTACAGAAATCATCTGTGCCTCTTAATGAATACTGACTGGAAATTGTAGCCAGAACATTGGTCGATGAGCCTTTACACAAGTCTGCCATAGTGTTTGGTGACCGTGCTTTTGCAGTGGTGGCTCCAAGGGCATGGGACCTACTGCCACCTGTGTTTGGAGAGATTGCTGACAGCAGCCACTTCAAGTGACGCCTCAAGACCGATCTGTTAATCATATCTATTGGGGCTGCCTTGGAATGGCAATGTCATGAAACATCATGTTCCCATGCTCTAAATGCTGCTTTGTGTTCTATGCAGATCTACTGTGATAAATATAGAATTTTAGACAGGGAGGATGCCAAAAATTTACTCTCGTATAAATTTTTGAATAATTCATATAAATTATTAGACAACAAAACTTATTAAGGGGAAAAATCCCTGAAGTATGTTAATTTGACTTATAGGTTAGTAAGAGGCTTACCACCCATATCTACTGTAAAAATATTTTATTTTGCTAATGTCACCCCTGTTCAGGGAAAGTCTGCAAGAATTGAAAGGTTGTGTTCATTGAGGTCTGGGTCTCATTTTTAAGTACATATACAGCATGTGTAAATGTGAACTTACGCGTGTTTGCTTGTGCATTTGAAATATGAGTCTTTAATTTGAATATCTTTCCATCTTTGGTTATAATGGACAGAAAGATACCATCATTGCAAAAACATGACTAATTTTTAAGAATGGTGAATTCAAGTTTTATTTTTTTTGTAGTTAAAATTGTAAGTGTAATCTAGTCACAGATTGGATATAAATTTGATGTGATGAACATTTTACTTCCAAAGTAATATGTTGTTAACTTTTCAATTATTATTTTTCATTGTAAGAGCTGTAAAACTTACTGAATGCTAGATTTAATAAGGATTTATTAATATGGAGTCCACACATTGGAAATATTACTCGGCTCTGTTTCGTCACTCCTGGTAAATAAAAAATTGAATTCCCGATAATGAAGGGCTTATTTTGACTTTACAGCATTTTGGTGTCTCTGTATAATAAACATTTTGTACTTTGTATTATGTAAGTTAACAAATGTAACATTTTATCACACAAATAAATGCACAAATCTGGATTCAGAACTTTTTTCGGCAGGCAAATGCTACACTTGTATGGGACTATGGTCCTTATCAACCAATAATAATATATTAGCCGGCTTGGCCTGCCACCCGGCCTTGTTGTGTCCTAAGTTTTTTGTCTATAGAACTATGAAATTTGTACAGACTCCATTGAATATGGAATGCATCATCGATTTAAAATGAAAGTCAGATTGAGCAATAATGTATTTATTTACAGCATAAAAAATATAAATTAAAAAGTTTATATTTTAAAAATAGAATGGAAATATTTTCAATTGGCAGCATAATTTTTTTTTAAATTGGAACTAGTGTTGGGGTAGTGATAATACATAATTTTGACAGTTGATGCATTGGATGGGATGTCTGATTAAAGATGGAGTGTAGATGTGATTCTTGATGTATTTTTGTGGATTAATGGTGATGAGGATGATCATCTGCTGGCTGCTTCACCCAGTAACCCCAGGGGGCGAACTTGTCATGGCCGTCGTGCTCGTCGGGTCCTCGGTAAACCTTGATTTGGACTCTTCCTAAATGATGGTGATCTGCAATAGCGTAAGGTATTCATTAATTAAATGAATATTCATCATTTTACACTTCATAAATAAATTGGACTAATATCTGGATCAATTAACCAATTTTAAGGTGTTTTTAGAACAAAAGAGCTGGAAAAAAATGTACTCAGCACAAATTTGAATTGAGAACTTTTTAGATGCCAGGCAAACTTCACACTTGTATGGGACTAGCCACCGATAACAAAATATTTTCTTTTTCCCTAGCAACCCGGCAGCGTAGTACCATAATTTTGTCCATACCAATTCATGGGCAGACCTCATTGTGACAATAATCAGACAGGTTAATAAGAAAATAGCTGACCAATATTTTGTTTTTGGTTTCTAAGAACCCAAGTCACATAGGCCTGTGACGTCATCCCGTTGAGAGAATTTTGGAATACTCAAACTCCATATAAATCATCCGTCTATTCATTGTAATCTCCTTGATGAAGATACAAGACTGTGCTGTGTCTGTGTGTGTGTATTTTTGTACTTCTTAAAAAAGGGTTCATGGAAACTTTAAAGGTTTGTGAGTTTTGTGTGATTCCCCACAGAAATTCTTAAAAAATGAGTACTTCTTCATGTGAATATACTTTCGGAATACAATGATTGTGGATACCAATAAATTATTTTATAAATGTTTATTTATGTGGTGTTTGATAGTACTAACCATGTTCTGAAGCAGCTGAATTGAGGTCATCATATTCCTGTCCATAGGGAGAAGCTGAGATTAGAGCCACGCAGAAGAGCGCCAAAAGCAGCACACACTTCAGCTGAAAATAAATCAAAAATTTGTTAATCATACGGAAAATCACTAGAGAAATTAGAGATTCCAGTGATTTCAACTCTGTCACTGCATCCAGTCGCCGTCCGCTAGGGGTGGTCAGTACGTCCGTAAATGCGTCTTGACTTTGTTCAGTCCTTGCACACTTCTTTTATCTCCTCAATGTTTATTACTCTCTTCATACATAGGACTTTTATTTCCTCAATTCCATATCCTGGTCTTGCTATTTCAGATTTGCAATTTCACTTTTTCCTTTATTTTCAAAGATCCCCAGTCTATTGAAAATATGGATATTATTGTATTTTGATGTAGGCATTAAATAGGGTTTCAAATGTTTTTTGACATATTATGACTTCAGAACATATAAGGTCCGCACATGAATTGACATAATAGACAATATTGTATCGCCACGCGGCCAGGTTGATAGGGAAAAGGTATACAAATAAATTGTTATTGGTTGCTAAGGACGGCAGTCCCATAAGTACAAGACTGACGTTTGCTTGCCGAAAAAAAAAATCCAAATTCAAAAATATTCCGACCTCATTGTGATGTCACCAATGTTTTATTTTTGGATTTCATTTAGGGTCATCAAAACTTTTTGAGTTGCTTTGTGAAATATATATTTTTTAATTTCATAATCAGGTTTTCAAAATACGTTTTTTTCGTTTCCATTCAGCCGTGTGAAGTCACATTTTTTGTTCATGAAGTGTTTACGGATTTCATTCATTTTCAAGATTGGTGTTTATCAAAATTTTACAAAACTTTGTCAAAAATCGCGTTTGTTGGAGTTGGAACATTTTTGAATTTGGAATTTTTTCTCGGCGAGCAAACGTCAGCCTTGTATGGGACCACCGTCATTAACAACCAATAACAAAATATTTGTTTGCTCTTTCGCTAGCAACCCGGCCCGGTGACGACACAATATTGTCTATGCCAATTCAACTACGGACATCATTCACACACAACTGTAAGTATATTGAAAACTCACCATTTTAAATTAAATTTTGTATTAAACTAACACAGAACTGTTGCTTACATAAAATCCGTAATCATTTGACGCACTGTCCAAGCGTAACACGACCTTTTATATGGACAACTCTACAGCCCAATAAACAAATACAAAAAAACAACGTTTTGCCGCGCGCGGGAATGAAAGAGAGAGTGATTTAAAAATAAAGCGGCGGAACGTTTGAGAAAGCGTTTTTCACCAGGTTTTTTGCTTTATTTGCTCGCTAACCTGCGGTATTTTATCTCGAAAATAGAGCAAATCTGTGCCCACTTATACCGAATTTTACGACATTTTAAGTTACCTACTTGGGCAAGCAAAAATAATATTGCTGTGTACGTAATGTGAATGACGCCGAGTTGCAATAAAACTACTAAAAACTTTTTATTTTTGAAAAAAAAAAAAGTTTTTAGAAACGTAATTTTTTTATGAGGTTGGTGTAACTTTTTAAACATAGAATTTTCTATAGAAAACAAGAAGGCTTTTAAGAAAAAAAATACCATAACCGACTTTAAATAGACATGAAGCCCGCACATGAATAGGCCGGGCTGCTAGCAAAAAGGCATACAAATATCTTGGTATTGGTTGTTAAGGACGGCAGTCCAATGCAAGACTTGCTCGCCGACAAAAAGTTCCAAATTCAATAAATGTTCCGAGTACATTTCGAAACACTATTTTCTGCGAGCAAACTTTACACGACCATATGACTAGGGTCCTTAGCATTCAAAAACTTTTTATACTATTTTTATTTTTCCCCAGAAATCCTGCCCTTTGACATCACATGTTTTTTGTCTATGGGATACTCAGCACAACTTTGAATGTAAATTTTTTCAGTGGGCAAACGTTACACATCTACGTGACTACGGTATTTAGCAACCAATAAAAGAATTTGGGTTTGCCTTTTCCCTAGAAGCCCGGCCGTGTAACGTCACAATTTTGTTGTTTATGGAATTTGTACAGAGACCGTTGCTGTATTATTTTTCATAAAAATGAAGTATAAACTTAATGTATTTTTTATTAACAAAGATAAATATCTAAAGGTAGATGGTATTTCATTGCATTATTTTGCCTATACTCCAGGCGCCACGCTGACAAGACGCCACAGTATTATTTCATTATTAAACTTTTATTTGTCCGTTCTGCAGTTTGATGTGCATGGTCACGTTTTAAGTGAATGAGCACTATAAGCGGCATTACGTATTGGTTTCACGGTCTGACAGTTTGATTGTAAAACGTTACAATGTGTCTCAATACTTTAAAGATCGTTGGTAAGTTGGTAAGTAAGTGGCACTCGAAATTCTTTGATCTATTTAGCCAAAAACGCTGCGATATTTGACAGCGCACACTTACAATGGGGTTGATATTCCAAACTTCCTGTGGGGCAGGGTGACATCACAAGTCCACATGAGTCACCGACACACATCTTTTTGTACTTATTATAAACCAAAACGATGCTTTTACTAAGTTTAGTGTACCTACTTTCTACGGAGTACTCACGCTCAACAAGTACTTATAGCAGGTACCGGGTTTTAATAATTTTATTTTATAATCCTGTTATTCCATCAATATTGGTCAGTAAAATTATAAAATCCTAATGCATTTTTTCAATGTTTCAATTCACTGCATAGTTTATTTTATCCATTGAAATATGTAAATTATGTTTCTGTTGTATTGTTGTAAAATATTGTTTATGATTTGTCATGTTTGCAAATATTTTGGTTACTAAGATAGCACCGAGATTTAGCTTATAAGGTTTTTCTTGGGACTTCCGTGGCCACGGAACCTCAAAAGAAATTTGTTTTCAAATGATACTTTTGGTGTTTTTGGGGGGCCCTGGACTTTTTGTTGATGTGTTTGTATACCCTCAATCTAGACAACCAAAAACTTACTTTATCAAGTTGACGAACTCCTTTATCAAGTTTTTAGGATAGATCAGTGTTGTTCTGTTGATCTGTGATGTTGGCGGCTGGGGTTTGTTAAAGTAAAATTGGTTTTATGATTTTGTTTTTTATGTCCATGTATATATTGTTATTTATTGATTTAAAAAAAAAAAAAATTGTCATGTATGTTCCTTGACTTATAGGTTGTTATGCGGCTGACCACCCATACTGTAAAAAATTGGTTCACTTTGCCAATGTCACCCCTGTTTCAGGGAAGGACGGCAAGAGTTGCAAGGCTTATGTTCATTTGAGATTGGGTTTTTATATTGTAGGTCCCACATGCGGCATGTGTTAGCGCGAAATTATACATATCTGCTTGTGGGAATGCATTTAATATAAATCTTAAATGATATATATCTTTGCAGCTTAGATTAGATTAGATTAGACAGTGTTGGTAGTGGTTGATGAAAAAGGCCAGTACTAATCCTGGATTGTAGTGTCGACAGGGATGATGATAATGAAGTTGATAGAATTCGATAAGCAATTATTTTGTAAAATAATTGTAGGAGCGTTTCTCAAGACATTTTTGACTGTTTTTTCAATTTTGTCAACAGGTGCAATTAGTTATAATAGGTTAAAGTCTTCAAAGTGATCAACACCTTTAATATTCAATCAGAAAGTACGTAATTGACTCCTTGACAGAGATCAGAGATCGAAGACAGATTATCATTTTATTTTAGACCTTTATTTGGCACCCTCGTGTCCAGGAGAAGTAAATAAGGGCAAAAGGCAAAATAACCTTCTTGGTCATCAGCATAATACTTGTATGTGTTAAGAAACAGGAAACTACCATATTAAAGGCCCAAGTATCCCAGCACCGCTTAGTTTTATATTATAAGTTAGACTGATAAAAAATGATAGAACTATAATGAATGAGTGGCGGTATAAACAATAATATGAGAGTTGAAGTACAATGAGAGACAAACAAATTCAATTCAATAATTTATTGATACAATAATATTTTACAGTATTAATATAGTAAATTACAAAGAAGCACATTTGGGTTGCCCTTACATATTATGAACTATATTCCTAACTCAGTAAAATGCATGTGTAGTAGGTAATGTTGCCAAAATGACAACTATTTAATTTAGTTTTTTTCAACACAAAAGGCGACTCAGTATTATGTTTATTATGGAAATATTCAATAAGTACCTACTTGAGCATTCTTACATGATACCTTATATTTGCTTGTTTCTTTTATATTTCAACTGGAATGCCATCTATAGGATGAAATAAAAAAACAGTTATGGCTGCGGTAAAACTTGAAATAAAATTGTGCTAGTTACAATCCCGTGGGGCCTTCTTGACTGAAAGCTTAGATCCTCAGTTGACAGATGCCATGTTATGAATTAATAATTAATTAAATTCATCCAATAAAAGTGACAAATTATTAATTTATTAAAAACAAAGTTAAGGGCCTTATGGCAGCCAAGCAAGTCAAGACGGGGAGGGACTTTGACATTTTTGAAATGAAACAAAGCTGGTTCGAGTCCCGTTGTGCCCTTGAGGAGAGCTTTGACCCTGAGCTACAGGTATCATTGGGTAATTGATAATTCATGAAATAAAATTGAGGATTTATTACTTGATAATTTAAACCTGTTTGTGGCCAGGTAAAATGAATTGGTAAATACCATTCCTTTTAAAAAAATGATTTTTTAAAAAGAATTCCAATATATGCAGTTTTCTATGACGAATTATGGAATATTTTTTTTTCATATTAGTGCTGCTTGAAGCCTAAGAAAGTTATATTGATCTTATGTGTAATAATAATTTATATTTTAGGTAGATTTCAAAAAAAATATTCGTGTAGAAAAATACATAGCGACATTGGTGAGTGAATATTCTGGGTACATGTTTTATTATATTCTGTATGGATAGCTTTATGTTTATACACTTCATTTTTATTGCTTGTTTTCCAAAAATAATGTTTTATTCACTACCTAACTAGGAAGTACAGATATTGCATAAGAAAGTGATAAATAAGTATGAATTATTTCAATCAACCCTCAAGCCCTCTTCAAGCTTGCTCATCGCAATAAAAAGCGCTAATTTGAGACCCAAGACCCAGTTGCTGTAAAGCTGGATGGACCTTTAGTGACTTGTGTTTTGATACAAGCAGGTGAATTTTTCAACCCAGGGAAGAGCATATTTGAAAAATCAAATTAAGTATATATTTTTTTACTCCGTTGTCAATCAAACTCACGACTTGCAGATTATTAGTCTTAGACCACAGACAGTTTTTATTTCACAAAGTTCACGACGACAAAATGATAGTGCATCAAATCTTTTCATTTAAGACGAGCTCTGTGTGAGATTCTGGATTTTGTTATTAGTATTTTCTTGATATCTGACTGGATTTATTATAAAATACCCTCGACTATGTGATGTCACCCATAGTAAATAAAAAAATGGGTACCCGATAATCAGGGAATTTTTCCAGTTAACAGCATTGGGAAACGTATGCAGTTGCTGGATATGTTAAATGCAGTAGCGCTCTTGTGTCTCTTCACATTAGCTGCTTCGTTATGTATTGAAGTTCAGACTGTCATGCCTTTACCACAATTTTCCCCACATTTGAAATGTGCTGAGTCCATTGCCAATATGCTTCCTTACCAAAACTTTTAATCACAATATTAATTTGGAAAACATTTAGTCTAAGTGGTCTTATCGCCAATAGGAACTAGATGGCTCATGAAAAGTAAGAGAAATATCAAATGAATTCGTTGTAAAAAAAATGCACGTATGAATGTAAAAGTAAAATAAAAAATATGTAGTATGTGTGGAATCTTGTGTAATTCAAAGTCTTGGAACATGATGCTTAATAAAGTAATATAAATATTGTATGTACAGCCTAGATACTATTCACAAATCTTTATAAGAACTAACTTAAAAACATATACAATACAAACAAAACAGCACACATTTGTTTCTTCAATAGGCAGCCCTACACAAATTTAACATACCTACATTTTCATTTGCAACATTAAATCAGATAGTTAAAATAATAAAAGTGAATTTAAACAGTGTATTTATTTAATTAATTATTAAATCAGAGACATTTTTTTTTAATGAGCTGTTAAAGTTTCACGGAGAATTGTGTTGAACCAAAAAATCTGCTTAATTTTATTTCATATTTGCAGATCACATTGTCAATGACCGTAGGTGGCAATGATGGTGAGGCAAGTGTGTTGAGAACATAATAATAATTCTAAATTTAAAGTGAATTTGCTGGGTTGCCATTAATCAAAACAACAAAAATATATCAAAACTTTACAGAATATTTCACTATTTGACAATAAATGCGAGTAATACTAAACGTGAAGTAAAATATAAATACCCTTTTGTGATAATAATAAAAATATTATGTCTTGGACTATTTTCCAACATTCTTGCTTACAAAATTTATTAATATATTGTATATGGCGACACTACAAAAACACATTACTTTTTTTTACATTTATGGAACATTTAGGATACATGTCTACTTGAATATTCTCAAAAAGGACGCAATTCATTATCAATATCTATCACTATTAGCGCATGAAAAATAATATTGTGTGGCGCTCAAAATGGACAAGGTGCACTTTATCTGGTAGGTATAAAAATACCAACAAAAATATGTTTTTTAAATAACTCGCACCTGTAATTTGACATTTTCCGTAGATGAAAATATATGCACCTTTTCCATAGGACAAAATTAATGAGCAGCCCAAATTATTTATTACCTTTTAGTTTTTTAACATTTACATATGAAAGGTGATACAAGCTCAGAAACATAAACTAACCAGAAAAAGCATAATAGAACTGTCAAAGGTTTTGAGTATTTTTCAATAATGTCCACACATGACACACTCACACAAAAGTTTTGATGTCACAAGACCCGGTGGTTAGGCCAAAGATTGACTAATATTTTGTTATTGGTAAGGATCATAGTTACACAGAGATTTGCGTTTCCCGAGAAGAAAAAAATTGGAACATCCAAGCCAAAAATGTTCCCACTCCATTTAGAACTGTCAAACACTACACAAACTTATTCTGCATTTTATTATTTTATTTGACAAGAGAGTTGGAACGGAGTTTCAAATTACAAATTATGGGTGAGAACACATCGACTTAGCAACCATTGAAGAATATTAAGTTCTCCCTAGCACCCCGACTCTGTAACATCACAAAATTCTCTGTGTGTCATTTATGTTCACTGGAGTGAAGATTTATTATGCTCGTTCCGACCTTAGGGGATTTTTTATTCAAAAAACTATAGACAGTAAATTTTATATTGTCTGTGCCATTAAAATAATTTCAGTCCAAAGCTACAAAATGCATTATACAAATACAACATTCATAGGTTAATTAATTGCCTACTTATAAATGAAAAATGTAGTTTAATATACCACCGCGACGCAGAAAAAAAAAACAAAAATAAAATTGTAATGCTTTGTTTATAAAAAAAATACTTAAAAGTAATTGACTAAAATCATCACACAAAATTCACAATTACATTCCAATAATACAAAATCATTCCTTTAAAACAACAAATAATTTATCTAAAATATCATCCTCCAAATGTACTCAATAGTTCAACAAATGGAAACATTGAGATTATTGCAAACTGATGTACACGGATCATAATAAATGTGGTGGAAATTCTACAACATGTATCTAAAGTTATAAGAAATGGTGCCAGGGAGGTTGAGTCAAAGATAAAGGAGTATTTTGTTAAAGAATAACAAAATGATGCCCAGGAGTTTGTGGCTATTAACAGGAAATCAGTTATTAGCCACAAACATTACAACAGCGTCCTCGCTCAACTGTCACCTAAATTCCGCATACCACAGTATTCATTCTATGCAGTATTTTGAAGTTATGTTTCTGCAACAAATGGAGAATCAATAAATGAATAAAAATATGAAATGGAATACATATAATAAAATCAAATAAGTACATTTTTAAGGTGATAAACATTTTTCACAATTTACTTGATTAGTGATACAGAATTTTTACTAAATTTTTAAGAGTTGAATTAACAGTTTCCTGATAAATAAAAAGTCAGAAACTGTTTTTCCCCGGAATTGAACTTTTTTGTTAACAATATTTCAGAACTGGTAAACGCAACTAAGCTACACATATAGTGTAACTTCTTGCCTGTGTTATCCCCGAAGGGATCGCATGTGGCGCTTCGGGACCTTTTTATTTTTACAGGTAAGGGGGCTGGCCTCACACCAACCACTTTCAGTTGAAGTGGGGGTTTCCCAGCTCCCGGGGGGGCTGGTTCTCATTTCTTGTGAAGGCTGAGTAAACCTTTGAGATCGAACCCTTGCTCTCGGCATGGAAGGCAAGCATTCTACCAATTGAGCTATCAAACTTTTTACGAGTTTGATCGTCGTCGCTACAAAGCGCCAATTCTCAAGCAAGACCCAGTTGCTGTAAGGCTGGATGGACCTTTGGTGACCGGTCATTGGTAAAGGTTTTATGAATTTTTCAACCCGGCGAAGAGCAAATTTGAAAATATAAATGGTAAGGAATTAAAAATTAATATAATATAAAGAATGGAGTCGGAACAAAAAACCCTGGAGACAAATGTGACCCCGCTGGGTTGCTATAAACATTACTTACCTACTAATATAGTGTAACTTCTTGCCGCATTCTCGTAAACCTTGCAGGTATTTTATTTTGGGATTGAAATAAGCACCGAAACAGGAAATCATATCTGACACCCACGGTGGGTTTCAAACTCGAGCTCTCGGAATGGAATGCAAACACTACCAACTGAGCTATCGATTAGACTATGGTAACCAATAGCTCATTGAATCTTGTTTTTGGTGTCCAGCGACAGTCACCTAGACGTGTGACGTCATACTGCCCAGAGAAATTTGGAATGTTCCAGCTCCATCGACTTCAAAGAGATCAAGTGTACAACATGAAGAAATTAAAATAGAATACCATGTCTGATTTCCATTCATAGTTAAAAATTATGCTTTGTAAATAAAATACGAGAATGATAAGTGTGAATTTCAAACACAACAAAAATCTTAAAAATTTACAGACACATTCTTATGACGAGAGTAGAAAAATTAAAAAACTACAATATTACGCTACAATAAGGATATCTTTTACTTTCTAAGAATAATATTTCAATATAAATCTCTTTATTAAGTTTTGGTATAAATAGTTACTTACTACAAAATTGAATTCATCAATTCTTATATTATGAATTCATCAAGCAATGTAATGAAGATTTTTGATCCGTTTGATCATGAAGATGAATTCAAGCATTTATATATAATAAAGTGGACAAGAAACTGGCATAAGACAATGAAGCATTGTCCCGCACACAACTGTCAACTAGTCAAACGAAACAGTGGTTTAGATATGCACTAATTTTATAATTTCATTGTAAAATTCTTGATCAATATATTTTTCTGCTATGTATATAGCAACAAAATGGTTTTTATATCAATATATTTTTTTCAATACAATACCAACATTCAAGGGGCAAATTTTTGCTTCTCTGTTTAGAGTGCAGTCACACTGAGAGCAGTTTTGCTCTCTTTCTAACTAAGGGCAATTTGCGTTAACGTAAGTTGAAATAAATATAGCATATATTTGCTTTCAATTGTAAGTTACAATTTCCAGTCCACTATATCATAGGCAATGAATTCAAGTAATAAGTTGTGACCACGTGAGAAGTCAATTTGAAATTGTTTTTGATTCACATTAAGACAAAAAGTCTAGCTTTCTACAATCAACAAATATGTATAAGCATTACTTTTAGAAAATTTACAAAAAGACTTCAATATGGGATTTTCTTACCCTTCCAGTACAGAAATTTCTCAGCAACATGCCTCAAGTAAAAATACAGAATAATAAGACTTTTTTAGCCGATGCATAACATCACTGTTGTGTGAGCTGCAGTCCACAATGCATTTAGTATTCATTGTACTTAATAGCATGTAGGGGACTCCATCGAGAACACCCTCTAACTTGCGAAACTCATCAAGCAAACTGCTTTGAATGGCGGACAATCGACTTTGCGCTCTGTGGAAAGTGGAGCCAGAACATTGGGCAATGAGCCTTTGCGCAAGTTTGCAACAGTTTGGTAAGCGTGCTTTTGCAGTGGCGGCTCCAAGGGCATGGAACCGACTTGCCACATGTGGTTTGAGAAACTGTCAACAACAGTCACTTCAAGAGACGCCTCAAGACTGATCTGTTCACCGAATCTTTTGGAGCGCATTGGAGTGAAAATGGCGCCAATGAAATAATTCAACTGATTCATTATATTTTTTTTTCTACGTAGTAATTGATTTCTTACTTTTATTAACAGATCAACACTATTTTACGATTGTAGATAGCAGAGGTGCCTTTAAACTTTCATGACATGTATAGTTGCTAACTGCACTGAATGCAAATCTGCTCATGTCATTCGTACTCAAAGGGTCAAAGGTATTCATTAAGAAAATCTTATTTCTCATAAAATTTATCCCATTCACATTGTTTTAATACGATACAAAAGCCAAAACGACATGTAAAACTTTCACACAAGCAAATTTAAACTAAGCGTCATTTTTCTGCGTAACAGGAACTTGCCCCGTACTAAGCTGCGTCATCTTTTTACTCAAAGAATACAGAGGCTGTTGATCATCGTCATTTTGTACATGGGTCAGAGGAACCTTTTTGGGAGAACCAGACTTGGAGTGACTTCCACTTGGTAATCCATCAACAGATCCATGTCTGCTGCGAACCGGCGCAGCATCTTCTGGTCTCGTACCCAACGAAGAATAACTAGACTCCGAGTTTCCATAAACATGCGAAGGATTCTGAGTGTTGCCATACAAATTGTAATTCTGTATCAACGCCGATACTCTATTAGATGCTACAGGTAAGCTAGAAGGCTGGCTTGACTGCGAAACACTTTGGTTTACAGAAACAGGTTGGTTAATTCTAAAATCAGATTTGTGTTCAATTTTCTGCTCGAATATTGCTCGGTTCAGAATGCCGTGTTCATTTTGCGTTGCCTGCTCAAGCACACTTCTGTTTTGTAAGCCGTGCTCAACTTCCGGTCTTGTTTGATTTGTTCTTTCTATGTTTGTCTTGATTTGTACATTGTGTTCAAATTCAGGTCTAACGGCATCGTTTTCTGGATTGTTGACATTACTTGTCTTCACATATTCAGATCTACTTTGCCCAAAATCATTTCTATTGATAATGGAATGGTTTGTGACCATTGCTGGTTCCACTACAGTATGTGGATTTGATGATAGATCAATATGGTTGGTGATAGTTGCCGTTAGGGTTGTGTGTTGGTAGGTCACTGGTTCTGGAGCTTCAGCACAGAGGGCTGACCGCCAGTCAATTTGAGGATTGCGTTGCCTTATGCAGTCGATGACGTCCAGAAGGTTTTTGGCATCCATAGCAAGGATATGTGCAGCAGAGAGCATGCTCCTGTAAAAAAAAAATGAAAATGTAGCGCGTATTTTAATAAATGTCTTAACACGTTCGCGGACGAAACGGTTATAGCCGCTCTATGAGCTTGTCTAGGACTGGACGAAACAGTAATAGCCGTCGTGATAAAACGTTATTACTAGGGACGAAACGGCTATTTCTGATAGAACTTGCATACATGTAGCATCCGTGCGTCCCTACAGAAATCCAAAGAACACGGCAATAGCCGTTTTGTCCCTGGATGTCAAAAAAATATATATATATAATAAAAATACAATTTGAGATGATGAAATAAGTGTGTTTTTTCTAGCCTACTTCACATTTCGTGTGTCCGCGAATGTGTTATACAAATGTGAGAATTGTATTTTAAGGAATTCTGTGCAAGAGACTCCCAGGATTCACAGAATCTGGAGGCCTATGACAATTGGAGCATTTGTGCTGCAGAGGTGTGGGTGTTGATGAGGTGGTGGTTGATGTCCTGATTCTTTGCTGCAGGAATGTAAGCTACATAGTATGGGGTTGCCTTGGTTTTGAGACACTGAAAGGATTGATATTGGTTTTGAACAGAACAATGTTAAATTGGGATGTAAACACAGATGCCGGTTACTTGTTCCATAAACGGCCAGTTTGGAAAAACAATGAGTTCTGCGAGTTGCCCTTGTAGTAAAATGCAACGCAACTAAGCTACACATGTGTAACTTCTTGCCTGCGTTATCCCCGAAGGGGTCGCATGTGGCGCTTCGGGGATATCTGCGCTTCTTTTTACAGGTAAGGGGGCTGGCCTCATACCAACCACTTTCAGTTGAAGTGGGGGTTTCCCAGCTCCCGGGGGGGCTGGTTCTCATTTCTTGTGAAGGCTGAGTAAACCTTTGAGATCGAACCCTTGCTCTCGGCATGGAATGCAAGCATTCTACCAATTGAGCTATCAATCTTTTTACGAGCTTGATCGTCGTCGCTACAAAGCGCCAATTCTCAAACAAGACCCAGTTGCTTTAAGGCTGGATGGACCTTTGGTGACCGTTCATTGGTAAAGGTTTCATGAATTTTTCAACCCAGCGAAGAGCAAATTTGAAAATATAAATGGTATATTTTTTGTGCTCCGCCGGGAATCGAACCCACAATCTTCCCATTCAGAGTCCGCAGTGTTACCACTGAGCTACGGACCGGTCAACGGTAGTGACGTCAGGAAAAGGAATAAGTGAGGTTATTTCATCTGAACAGACGCTGTTATGGTAACGATGGAAGAGGCTGAGCATTCCAACCCTCCTTCTATGTCCGAGAACTGGCTGTGAGAGAGGGAAGGATCACAGCTCTTCTTTGCACAGAATCAAGTTTATCATCTCTCTGGTATACAAAACTAGAGATGTAGGTTAATGCTCACTTGGTGTACTCCATCTGTAGTGTAGTGGTGCTGTACTGTATGGCCAGCCTCATTGCTTCCACTAGGCCAGCCATGTCTTTGGAGAGAACCTGGTGAGCCATCTCAACTTCCCTGTAAAAAAAACAAGATTGAAGTATAAGGAGCTGTAAAATGCTGCAGATCTCAAGGGGTGATTGGGTTTCCAACGAAAGTCTTACAAAGTATGAATATCAGTAAAGAATAAAGATTTAAAATTATGATTATGGTCGTTAGACATTTTATAGAATGAAAAAAACGGAAAACGGTGAGTGAAATACATGTATTTCACACACAGGCACCCCAACTTCAACAGAGATGACAGCTACAAACTTTCCAGTATATGGAGGCCAGTACTAACTTCTATGATCCACCCTTTCATTAATCGGACGATATCACAAGAAGACGAATAACGGAGGCATCAAACCTTTTGAATACCATGCAACTGGCGCTAATAAATGGCAATAATTCTGCAGTGAAGGCAGTTAGGGAGTTGACTTCTAAATTGCTACCCACGACGGCGGGACTGGCAAGAACGATGTCCCTGATTGGAGTTTTAACCGGCAAAATGGAAGGGGAATTGCAGACATTCAAGAGTAAGCCCATTTCAATGGGCGAGTCGGAGGACTCAAAGCATAATTCTATCTTCGATGCGATTAGCGAACTCGAGGAACGACGTGAAAAATCTAAGAATGTAATGTTGATGAATATTCCAGAAAGCGCGGCCTCTACCCAGGTGCAGCGACTGAATGATGACCGCAACACTGTCATGAATATCGTCAGTAAGTTCGATGAAGTCAAAACGGATTGTATCAAGGTATCCAGAGTTGGAAGAGTGGCGGCTGACAAAGTAAGGCCTGTTAAAGTTTCCTTTGCTGATTCTTCGGAGGCCAGATATGTGCTGCGTAATAATAGGCTTCTTGGCGATGGTGTGCGAGCTAAAGCTGATCTGACTCTCTCACAGAGGGAACATCTACGGGGTCTATGGAATGAAGTCGAGGAGAGGCGAATGGCTGGTGAGGAGGAGCTGACGGTGAAATTTTTCGATTCAATTCCAAAGATTGTAAAGCTCCGAAAACACTTACCAGGAGAATCGGCGCAACTGCCTACTATCAGAACGTCCGTGGAGTAAACACAAAACTATCTGAATTATCTATTAGTGCATCTTTAACTTCATATGATATATTGTTTTTTACAGAAACCTGGTTGAATGAAGGTGTGCGTGACGGAGAGCTTGGTTTTGACCGTTACTGTGTGTATAGGAGAGATCGTGATCGTAAAGATAGTGGCAAGTCCAGGGGAGGAGGTGTTATGATCTGCGTTGCCAAAAGGTTCAGGTCCTGTATAATAAAATGTCTGAACACTTCATTGGAGCAAATATTTGTTAAAATCATTCTCCCGATTGGAATTTTAATTGTGGCTTGCGTATATATTCCGCCAGGTTCAGACTCTGAATCCTACTCCAATCATTGTAAAGATATGGAAAGAATCCGTTTTAAATATCCAGACGCTAAAATCTTGGTTGCTGGGGACTACAATTTGCCGGGTGCCAAATGGTGTGAGTGTGAGGCCAATGCGGTGATAGATGATGAGTGTACCGCCGAAATTAAAAACATGTCCTCGTTCCTTGGTTTGGTTCAGTGTAATCTGGTACGTAACAGTTTAAACCGATTACTGGACTTAATATTTACAGATATTGATGGTCTTAATGTTTCCACAGCCGCGGAGATCATCCTGCCGGCTGATGCCCATCACCCCCCATTAGAGATAGATTTTATTGTGAATTATGAAAGGGAGTCCTTGCCGGAAAGAATTACAAAAAACTTCAAAACTTGTGACTACGACGTCATAAATAACCATCTTAATGAGGTTGATTGGTCTTTCCTTGATACAAATACCGACGTAAATGAAATTGTGTCACAATTTTACAACGTTATAAATAGTTCCGTTCACGATTTTGTGCCTATCAAACGGCCACCATGGGGGAACTACCCCAAATGGTTCACACGCGAACTTGTTGATAAGATTAGTTTGAAAAAAAGATTGCATGCCCAGTATAAGGCAACTGGGGACCCCAGTGACTACGAAGCATTCAGTAGGGTAAGAAAGGAGTGCCAGGTGCTTTCAGCAGCGCTAAAACGTGAATTTTATAGAAACATAGAGAGTCAGTTACCAGGAACCTCCGTGAATTTGTATAAACTTGCCAAATCTTTAAAAGACGATCATAGCGATTACCCGAAAATAATGTATTTCAATGACAGGTCTGCCAATAGCGTGAGTGATGTAGTGGACTTATTTAGAAAATATTTCCTGTCAATCTACGAGGACGTTCTCATGGGTGTCAACACTCCGGCGCTCCCGCTGACTGATCGAGTTCATATCGCGCGTGTGATATTTTCCGTGTCGGACGTGCAGCGTGGTATTGATTCGCTGGATACTAATAAATCTGCAGGTCCTGATCAACTGCCGCCTGTTTTTATTAAGAATTGTTCAAATGTTATGTGTTGGATTTTACAAAAAATATTTAATAAATCTATTAAATCGGGAATTTTTCCAACAGCTTGGAAATCTAGCAACATTATTCCAATTTTCAAAAAGGGAGATAAATCTGATGTCACTAGCTATCGCCCAATATGTATACAATCCTGCATACCGAAGTTGTTCGAATGTATTCTTCTCAGTAAGATTAAGAGTGACTTAGCACTCGTTATATCGGACCAACAGCATGGTTTTATGCAAAACCGATCGACCTTGACAAACCTTTTGGAATTTCATTGTGATATCATGGATGCTTTTGTTACCAGGAGTCAGACGGACTGTGTATATACAGACTACTCCAAGGCGTTTGACCGCGTCTCCCATACAATATTGTTGGCAAAGCTTCTTTCTCTTGGTATTGATGGTGCACTCCTTGCGTGGTTTTCGAGCTATCTTGCTGAAAGGGAACTTAGGGTTTGTGTGTCGGGCGTTGTTTCATCTCCTTTTTTGGCGAAGAGCGGTGTGCCGCAGGGCTCACATCTCGGACCCATTTTGTTTAATATATTTGTCAATGATCTCCTGAGCGGGTTTGACGGGGTGAGATTTGTCATGTTTGCTGATGACTTGAAAATTTACAGAGTGGTTAACTGTATTGGTGACTGCGAGATATTACAAAGAAATATTGACGTGCTTTATGACTGGTGTGTGAAGAATGATTTAACTTTAAACATAGAAAAATGTCAAGTAATGCGTTTCCACAAAATTAAGAATCCCACGGTGTACCCTTACTCGATTGATGGTACACAGCTTATGTCGGTTGCGCAAATCAAAGATTTGGGAGTATTGTTGGACGCGGGATTAACATTTGTACCACACATAAAGGCAACTGTGGATAGGGCACTCAGAACATTAGGATTTTCCTTACGACTGTGTGAAAATTTTTATAACGTGCACACCTTTATTTATATTTTTACAAGTTTGGTGAGGCCATTGCTGGAGTATAACTCCGTGTTGTGGTCTCCTCACTACCAGGTACATATACGTAGTATAGAAAAGGTACAAAACAAACTACTTCGCTTTATCAACTTCAAACTCGGAATACCCATCTCGGATATCAATTATAACCAACTCCGAGAATCGTATAAACTTGCACCGCTCTCGGCTCGGAGAAGTGCTGCTGACATGGTTTTTCTATACAAACTCATTAATGGCTTGACCGACGCGCCCCAACTCCTATCAAAAATTAATTTCCGTGTCCCAATAAGGAACACGCGTAACGTGGATACTTTTGATGTGGCAGACTGTGCCGTGAACTACCAGTATTACTCGCCTTTTCAGCGACTGCCCAGGGAGGCGAACAAGCTGGAGGTTGATATTTTCTCCACGGGATTCTATACATTTAAAAAAAAAAAAAATAGTATGTAGGTATCCGCATTTTGTCGGTCTCTCATCATCCATTCTTTCCACAGGCCCAAGCCATCTCAACACATTTTTTTTTTGTACCTTTAGTTTCACATTTTCTTTCTTTCTTTGCACAACACATTGTAAATTGTATGTTGTATTGCATTGTATGAAATTTTTTTATAAAAAAATCCTTGAAATTTTAAATGATCTTTTGTTTATTCTATTAATTTTAGCAAATTTTACACCTGATTTAGTATATTATGTTTGTGACAACCCTGATCAAATAATGAAGATTTGTTGTTATTACAACAATTTTTGTATACAACAATTGCTTACACTGGTTTATGGTTTTTGCATTATTATTTTTAAAGTTTATTGTTATTATTTTTAAATTGTTAGTTCTATTGCTTTATAACCATCGTATATTTACATCTTTGTATATTATTTATGTGTCATTTATTTGTGTTATATTTTAAGATATTAGTTTTATACCTATAGATACAGTACCTACTTATGTACCTACATATTTATATTTATCGCAATGTTGTAAAAGGCTATATAGCCGTTTATTCTTCTTCTTAAAGACATAATATCGTCCTTCTGTACAACTGGGGCTATTGCGACATCTATGGATGCATCACAGAAGGTTAATACAAGTACCTACAACCTTCGGCTACGATCAAACAACAATAATTCAACAGTTCGTGGTTTTTATTTGTAGAAGAGACACGTCTCTTGAGGACGTCGGATATGACTCCGACGAAACGTAGAGAAAATCGTTCTTCTCTTTTGCACGGTCAGTAAAATCCGTTTTTTTCATTCTATAAAATCAGTAAAGAACTTTTAGAGATCCAACTTTAAGGGTCACCGAGTCAAGCGGCCACTACACAATTGGTGAATTGGTGGTGATGCAATTTTGATGCATTTGATCAATTTTTTTACTTTCTTGCTATAGCCGAAGGCTATAAAGAAAGTTATGATTTGGTGTGAAAATTTTTTTTCGAGGTTTTCACGGAAATGAGTTGTCCTGGTGCAGGACATGCCAAAAAACACTATCTTTCAAAAACGTCCGTCTGTATGTGTGTGTGTGTGTGTGTGTGTGTCACTTTCCAAAGTATAAGACCTAGAGATACCAAATTTTGGCTACATCAACTTTTTTGGACATGTATTAAGTATGAATAACATGGCATTACACCAACTTGAAAATTCAAGATGGCTGCCATACAAAAAAAACATAAAATTGCACTTTTCTCAAAAACGGCTCCAAGAATTTTTCTTAAATTTTCAGAGCTGCCATTAATTAATTTTTAACTTAATAAATTGGTTATGGCAACACTCTTACTAATCTGTGTCTATGGGCTGCCATATGAAAAAAACAAACGATTGTGATTTTCTCGAAAGTTAAGGGGTCAACAAAAGTATAATGTTCTACAATATTATGGACAACATAAATTTCTACAAATTCACAAAAAATTTTTTTTGAAAAAATAAATATAAAGCATCGTTTACACGACCTGAAATTTTAAATCGAAAATATTACAAAAACCTACTAAAATGCAAGATATTTAAATTTCTTTTAGATTTGATAGAAAGAACAAGCTTATCACTTTAATTCGTTATCATTTTTTTTTACTTTTTTGAAAATTCAAGATGGCTTCCGAAGAGCTGAAAATTTAAAATGCGATTTTCTCAAAAACGGCTCCGACGATTTTTCTTAAATTTTTTGTGAATCCATTTATATAATAGTGCTATCTAAAAATTATAATCATTTCTTCATCATAATCACGGTTTAGGGAGTTGCCATATAAAAGAAAAAAATAATGGAAAAATTCTCGGCAGTTAGAGGGTTAATAAAAAAATAATGTAGTACAAATGTAAAACAATAATAATAACCTATATATTGCCATCATTATTTTTTCCAAAAAGTGAATCAAAAGTATAGCCGCCATACAAAGTGAAAATTTTCCATACAAAATGTATTAGCAATTTTCTTGGTAGTCAAAGGGTTAAAAATAGATAAAAGGCTGCGATTCTTAAAATTTTATAAATACCAATAATAATCAGTAATTACTTTTTCAAAATATCACTAAAAAGTTTACCCACCATACAAAGTCCTAGTTTGCATACAGAAGGGTTCAATGACCATCTATAATAATCTAGAATATTAGTTGCAATGAAATATAAACATTCAAAACTAATATGAAATGCATGCCCACAAACAGGTAAGTGTAAGTTCGCGCTTACGAATGCTGAATTTGTACTTACAAAATTTGTACTTACAAATTAAAACTAAATCTCAAATGAACATAAAACCTGCAACTCTTGCCGACCTTCCTTGAAACAGGGGTGACATTTACAAAGTGAATTATTTTTTACACTTTGGGAGGACTGAGAAATGCGAGAAAATTGAGATAAGACTGAATGAAAAAAGAGTGGAGGTCGTGAAAGAATTTGATTATCTGGGAAGCAAGTTTGAGTCGAATGCGAAATTGACGAAATAATTGGAAAAGCGCGCTAGTAGAGGAAGAAGTGTAATGGAAACGATTGGAAGCATTACAAGGAATAGGAAACTTACGAAGAATATGAGTTCGGCGGTCCACAATGGCATATTGGTTGGTGGAAGTGAGGCTTAATGAATGTGAGCTGAGTAAAGTATGTAAGTACGGTTGAAATGGCTTACCTGAGAGCAATGGCTGGAAAGACACTGAGTGATAGAGTACGTAATGCTTGAGTGATGAACGAGTGTGGTATAAAAGAGAATATGAGAATGAAAGTACAAAAAAGTACGATGAGATGGTTCAGACATCTTGAAAGAATGGATGATGAACAACTAACGAAGAAAGTGTACAAAGGAAATGTCAGAGGAAAGCGCGGAAGGGGAAGGCTGAGGAAAAAATGGTTAGACCAAATAGGTGAGATTGCGAAAGAATGGATCCTGCAGAGTGAGAATAAGAGAAGAGTATGTATGAAAAAGGTGATGACAGCAAAAAGTAGAGGCGCATCTGCGGAGGTACCGGCCACCCCTAATGAAACGGTGGCAGGATACAGTACAGTACAGTACAGAGGTCAGCTTCATACCAACCTATGAGTCGAGGATCTTTCTTGTGTAATTGGCGCTTTTTCCAGAGAAGACCAACCTCGCAGAGGGCTCTTGAGGTGTGATTCACACAAAACGGCGCTCACTAAATAAATCATCCAAATATTTTTTATTCACTTAAAAATTTATATGGCTATTTCCATACTCGCACGGGTATGCAGGTACACACCGCGGTGGAATAAAATTGATTTATTATCGATATATTATATTTTCATTGAAACTGCATAAGCTGGTAGATGACTATAGCTTTACATACGTCATAAAGTGGGTTAATTTTTGCAAGAAAGTCGAGTGCAGATTCTGTGCAATTTATTCAGAGTTATTGTGCCCTTAACTGTCTCTTGTAAGGAAGCACATTTTGTATTTTTACAAATTTCTCAATCTCAAGTTGTTATTCCAAGTTGAAACATAAAAAACTTAAACCTACTTACTCTGAGATTCTTGTAAGATGAAAGATTATAAAGTGAATGCGTGTACAAAGAGTAATAATATTGTTGTTCATATCTCTATACCTGAAACACAGGTTTTCCTAGTTCAGGCATGTTAAAGAGAGATGTACATGTTTTATTAGAAAAAAATGATTATTATAATTGTAAGTTACCTCCTGGCATGTGGAGGGAAGGCCGACACCAGCACATCCACCAGGGCGCACAGCTTCCTGAGGCTGGCGCCCACGTCCTTGACCTTCTCCACCAGCTGCTGGGGCGAGGAGTTGCCCGGAGTGCCAGCCGAGGAGAGCTTCAGCACAGAGCGCACCACCTCTGTGGTGGCCGCGTACATGGGGTCCTCCTGCCTCTCCCACGAGCCCGTACTCTACAGCACAAGACACATTAGATGCATAGCAGTACCATGAAAAGGTGCATAAAATATGTATATTTAAAAAAATAGATGAGTTTTATTTTCACATTGAGTATTATATTGCCTAGACTTATTATTTACTCACATACTTTCGACTTATGTTTTTAGGAAACTTCATCGTCAAGAAGACACTTTCGGTGCTATTCTTACTTGTCATATTTCGCCGTCGGCTTATCTGGCGACTATTTATTCTGGGTACAAAGCCGGAATAGACCAAATTTGAAATATTGATTCCCGTTCATGGTATACCTAGGAACAGTTGAGCCTGCAACCAATTTTGGACGGCTGAAATTATGTCCGTTCAATGTCGTATTTAAAAAAAAATCTGTTCTAGAGATGTCACTTAATAAATATTATCCCAAAAGTAAATAATCAATTTATACATATGTTATGCAATTTATAATAAAAACAATTTTAAAAACAAGTGATTAGCCAAATTAATCGGTATATATATTTTTTGTGGATCCGGGAAAATAAATACTATGCAGGGAATTTTGCGTTAGGGATTGCCGCACACAAATATGGCTGCGGCACGTCTGACGTCATAATTATGTAATGGCGGACATGTTGTATGTAAACAAATCATGTCAGCCGAAATGCTTCTAAAAATTTATTTCAGAAGGAAAAAGTGTCATAGATGTGTCGAATGTGTGTTTGTAGAGTGTTGAATATCCTCTCCATGTATTTTGAACTATCTCCTAACTTCAGTTTTTAAAAATGTAGTCATATTAAGAAACTTGCCGTGAGCCGTGATGCAATCTTTCAAATGATTTCTTTTGCTTTTTAATTTTGTGTGTTTTGTGCGCCACTAAGCAATTGATTAGCAAAAAGATGTTGAATTCTGTCAATTTGACCAAAATGACAAAAACAAATCGCGAAACAAAACAGTAATAAAGCAAATATTTATGATTTAATATTAAATACGACAGTTGTCAAAATCGACTGCCATTTAAAATTGTCTCCGAGCCGGATTTGTGTCCGCCTAAGTTCGCATACATTTGGAGGTTAGGTTTGGGTGGGCGTTGAGCTCAGGACACGAGCCTAACTCCTTCAGAAATGTTCAAGCATCAAAATTAAGCAAAACGTGGGCTCAACGGGTGACGAAAATGTCTAAGAATAGCACCGTTTGAGTGTCCTATTTATTATATTTACTAAAACACTTTCTTAGATTAATGAAATCCATTTCAAGAACAATACTACAGGAGAGTGTTGACTTGACTTAGGATTGCACTGGTACTAATGGTAGCATTGGCTGCGAATATGTACAATATAAGGTAATCACTCACCAAAGAATATTTTATATTGTACACTGGCACTTGGACTCCATCTAATAGTAAACTTTGTACAATAAGAGCAGGGACCAAAAACAGGTTCCAAAGTTTGCTACAATAAAAATAAAATTACATACCGAGCTCTGCATGGAGTCTTGGCCCGTACGTAATGTGTTACTGGGACTCATTTCTATAGAACTGTGACCTGTAAATGTAACACAGACATTAGGGAATTCTCGCACATACATTAAAGTAACTAATGAGAAAACTACAATAGTGATGAAGAAGGTTACCTGAGCTTATCTGGCTTGTACAGATGTCGGCCATGACTGGTGGTGTGTCTTGTGGTTCCTCAGCCAGCTGGCTGGGATCTGTACCAGCTGTTACCATTGATAGTCTCTTTTTCTGTAAACAATAATAATACATTGTTTAATTTATAATTTTTTGAATGAATTCAAACAAAACACTGTTTATTTTCACAATAAAATTTATTTAAAAAGATTAAAATCTTTAAAACAAATTACAAACGTTTTCGTTATTAAAAATACAAAATAATACATTGTATCGTTGATGGTTGTGAAGACCGATCTAGAAGAGCACATAGCAGTGAAAAGACCCAGAGCAAGATGGCTGAATGGTGTGGTGGTTAAATCTTGTGTAGTAGGCGCTTCTCGAGGGCTTCATCTTCATACTGTTACGAACTTGGAGTATGTGTGACTGTACATGTATACATAGAACAGTCTGGCACTAGGATGATGGTGATGGGGCGTAGAATGACATTTTGGTGTGAGCGAGAGATCGAAGAATGATTTGGAATATGCAAGAAAGATCTCTGTTGCACCTATATAAGAGGACTGCAATAGGGCAGCAGGTAGTGTCCATTAAACATTCAGCCGTGAAGTTCGAAAGCCAGAGCTGGAAATCAATTGTTGTAAATTGTGAACCAAATTGTGTTAAATAAATTCTGTTAAAATAAACAATTGCGGTTTAATTAAGAGAGAACCCAGTAAAAACGTAACAATACTACATAACCTAACAAATATATTTACCAGGTTGGTTTCTTCTTGCTGCAGCCAGTGCTGATCCTGTTGACACTGTTGCTGCTGCAGGGCCAGCTCGGCTATCAGGCGCCTCTCCAGGGCTTCATCTTCATACTGCATACAAGACAAATATATAAGTAAAAACAATATGCCAATAATCTCAAGCAGAATAAGAATATTGTAAAATGAAGTCTACATTCCAGTTCAGGAAAGTCATATGAAAAACACAGAGTAACAAGAAATGACCTATTTTTTCCCAAATCAAACTTATAAAACCATCTTGTAGAGAGTTAGGTGAGCTATTTGATGCCCTAATTAAGTTCTGCCAAAATGACCGCTATCATAGCAAAAACTCTAGTCAAAGTTGAGGCGTACGCAGTCGCAACAATCAATTTTAATCTTAACAATTCATTTTTCACAGATTTATCTTTGTTTGACATTTCTTGTTCTTTCCGGATGGTTTTCATATTTAAAAATCAACAATTGGGAAACCTGTTAATAGACCACGGAGGTTAGAATTTTTTTGAGTTTAAAACTTTTTTCTTGGCGAGCAAACGTCAGTCTTGTATGGTACTGCTGTCCTTAGCTACCAAATACAAAAAATATGTTCGCATTTTCCCTAGCAACCCGGCAGAGTGATGACACAATATTGTATACATCAACTCACGTGCCAACCTCATTAAATTTAAAAGAGTTAAGAAGAAATTGATTTTTTAAGTTCATCTTGTTATAATTTTAGGATTGGTTTGCAGCAATGTTCATACATCTTTTTCATAATTTTTCCCTAAAAATAATAATATTCATTAAAACATCCAATAACAAACAATGCAAGAAAAAACTAGAAAATACAATAAAACTATTAGAAAAAACATTCAAAATTTACAAGCCTTGGCCGCCAACATTGCAGATCGACCGTGATTTTTTCAGTCCTTGTGCGTTACAATGATCAATGAAAATATTGAGTCTAACTACCAATTGCTCTTAAAAATATAAATGCATGCAGTTTGTGTACATAAAAATGGTGAATAATGAAGTGTCAGAAAAAGGATAGGAAAGATTGGTTTTTAAGAAGGGGTTTTGAAAAATTTTAAGAAAAAAAAAAACAAAAACTATTTTGCTGAAAATAATATCAACGAAAAAAAAACTTACAGTTCTTAAAATGTAAAAAACAATTCAATTAACTTAAATTCAATTTGTGACGACACCTAAAAACACAAAGAAAATTTCAAATTACTTCTTTATACACAAAAAATCATTTATCAACAAAATTCTACAAAAACTACTAAAAATGATAAGTACTAATCACATAAAATAAACTATAAAATATTCACACGGAATATTAAAACATAAATAATAAATTTAAAAGAAATAGAATGTATATAATTGCAACACTGATGTATTGTCATGCAGTAGGTCACCTCTTCGGCGGCTGTCTTGCTCGCACTGGTGGTCATCTTGCCGCCATCTTGATTTTTCATCCTCTGCTGCGTCACCTCCAAGCATCTCTGCTGGTAGCCCGAGCTGGGAGGAGCAGGCGCCGCCATGTTCAAGATCTGGGCCCCCAAGCTCGAGCTGTCTCCGGACATTTCCATCTTGGATGAGTGAACACCCACATGAGCCAAATTCTGCCCTGCGGCTTTGGGATCGTTAAACGCTTCAATCTTGGCAGCAAAAGCAGGATTCTGTGCAATTTTAACGCTTTCTTTCTTTTCAATTTTACCTACGTAAGCAGGGTTTTGTATCATCTTCAAGCCGTCATCAATTTTAGTTACGTACCCCATGTTTTGTCCAGATCTTTCTAACGAGTCCACTTTAGTTATTGTTGTGTACAAAGCGTTTTGCTGACTCATATCCATGCTAGGATTTGGATGCATTCCAATGTATGGCATGTTGGATTTAACCTCAACGTTTGGGTCTACCTTTGGGATGTTTTGTGTGGTATAAGTCATGTTTTGTTTCATCATATGGTCTTCAAAGTCCTGCTTTTGATACATTCCTTGTTGTTGGTATATTCCTTTTTCCGGTGTGCCTTTTGTCCCGACTTGGATTCTATTCAAGTGACTTTGCACGCCCATATAAGGTTGATTCATCCTTGGTGAACCACCAGGGTTTCCCATGTTTTGGTTAATGGGTGCTGCTGGGCATCTGTACGAGGTCATTGGTTGAAAGTTTGAATTTGATATCATGCTGAAAAAGCCGCTTTGGTTTGCTCGGTTTATGCCTGCTCTATTTGCCGCAATTGAAACACAACTTCTGACGTTTTCTCCGCCAAAATCGTAGATTTCTTCAATGAGCGCCGGTTCGGCTTGCTGTCTGTTTTTGTTGGCGACACTTGCAGCAAGACTTGCATTTAAATTGCTTTGAGGTGTTACGTATTGGCTGGGAGCAGGTGGATTTTTAGACTTGTCCCTCAGAATCACATTAGGATTGCCAGAGTACGACTGTTGCATATAATTCACATTCTGCATTGGCACAGAAAACTGTCTCTGCAGACTTCCAGTGTGTGACTGATTTTGTACTTTCTGAACATTCCCGTAACTCATCTTTCTTCCTAAACTATCGTAACATCCCGGTGCAATCTTTGCATTGCGTTCAAGAGATCCGATTCTTTTCCCGTACGATTCTGACATAGAATTTGACTGAGCAATTGCAAAACCTGAATGTAAATGTGTATTACGTTCTAAAGAACGGACACGGTTTGCGTACACGTCAGAACTAGTGGACAAGTTTCTAGGGCTTGATAGACTGATGCTCTGGTTAGAATTTTGAGAAATAGAATCCGTGGAGGATTGATCTTGACTGTCTGAATTAGAATCTTTGACTGCTGTTGTCTGGTTCATAGCTGGTATAGTGTTCTGAGCCATTTGTGGCATACCTATCTGGTTAATGTTACCAGTCATTGCATTAGATTTAGTAGAATAAACTCCCGCACTATTATTACTATTACTAGCAACACTCTGATCTAAATTCACAGAACTTCGACGAGAATCACTCGGTAAAGATGAAATCTGACTGAAATTACCTATAGAGAAATCAGAGCAAGACGAAAGAGAAGCCGTCATCTGAATATGCGGGGTTAAATTCTGCGAAAGATTTGCATCGTCTTTATGTCCTATAACAATTTTTAAAATCTCGTCTTTCTCAATTGAAAACGCCATTGTATCGCGACTCAAAGTGTTAGAACTATTTGATCCGATTGAATTGTTTTTATCTGAAGGGAACTGAACCGAGTTGCTTAAATCTTGTAAGGTATCGGAGGGGACGATTGGATCTAATTGTTGGAGTTCCTTCATTGGGATTGGGCAGGTTTGGAGTGAGATGTTTGGGTCGGGGTCTGTGAGGATTTTCTCAACATATTTGGGGTCTATCTCTTGTGGCTTCTGAGCGAAGTCCACAGACAGGGTGTTGAATACCGAGGCGGGTGTTGTGTAGGCCTGAGGGTCTATGGGCCTCGCCTGGTTCTCCCTCAGCAGGTGAGCCAGCACGAGGGGGTTTTGAGCCACTATGTAAGTCTGCG
Source organism: Agapetus fuscipes (assembly GCA_951799405.1). Classification (NCBI taxonomy): domain Eukaryota; kingdom Metazoa; phylum Arthropoda; class Insecta; order Trichoptera; family Glossosomatidae; genus Agapetus; species Agapetus fuscipes. Next base: position 19,445,950 of record OX637333.1, on the reverse strand, counting down.
GCGCAGCTCCAACGCTCTGCATTGACGTTGAATCCACTCCTGAAAACCAATATACAACGGTGAGCTTGCATAAAATTGCATCATATAGAAGATCAGGAGTTGCTGACATTGGACCGGTCTATAGTCTAGTGGTTAACAATTTGGACTTGTGTTAGAAGGTAGTTGGTCTGATTCCCAAAAGAGCGGGAAAAAAAACTTTTTCAAATATGCTCCTTGCTGGGTTGAAAAATTAATCTGTCTTTCCCAAAGAACAGTGAGCATAGGTCCATCTAGCCTTACACCGACTGGGTCTTGCTTGAGAATTGGCGCTTTCTACAGCCACAAATAAGCTCACAGAGGGCTCTTGAGGTGTGATTCACAACAACAACAAAACAGCGTTCACCAAATAAATGAGTTAAGGAGTAAAGTGGAGTGGAGACCTTGTGAGGACATTAGAAGTACAGGAAGGTGTCTAGCACGATGGTCAGATAACATGAAGAGGATTGTTGGTGACTGGATACAGAAGACCCAAGATAGAAATTGGGGAGGGCTATGTTCAGCAGTGGTCGAGAAAGGCTGATTGAGTCAATTTCAATATTTAAATTAAATTAAAAACAAAAACAGATACATGATATATCCGTTTCCTACTCACAGTGCATATGTAAGCTTAGGGTTACTTAATTGATTACTGAATTGAATGATAAGATACTTTGTCAATGGCAATGAGAGAGCACCTTTAAGTTTTGTAGAATAAAATATTCAAGCGCGATACATGGGACCCCATCATCTCCTGTTCTTCCATATTATCTCATATTTATTCTCCCTTAAGGCGTGCAAGAATATTGAATATGAAATGCTAGTATATTTTGGAATCCTTGAGCTTGTGGAGTATTGTGTTACCGGTGAGGTTGGTGTTGGGTCTGCTGGGCTTGGGAGGAGGCTGGTCACCCCAGGAAGCTGCCGCCACCCGCCTGTTCTCCCTCCGCATGGCGTCCCAGGCGTTGGAGCGTTCCTCTTGTAGAATCTCTCTGTAACACAAACATACAATGCTAAATTAACAGATGCTTCATAATTTTTTCAGTTGGCTTTCCAGACTATCCAGAGTCATTCATAGCAAATTGAAACCATAGATGATCCACGGATCATATTTTTTTGTATGAGAACTCACTCTAGGCAGAGGAGGAGACATGGATTTGCTATGTGTAAATAAAACCATTAGTTTTCAATTGTAAATGGAAAACATGTAAAATTTTACATGTTTACAAATTAAAACTAGCAAATTATTAATTTGGATATTTAACTTTCACTATTTTAGATGTTTTGTTAGCATCAGGTATGGTGTTTTGAACAACCTTAGTCTGAAATCAACCACTTTAGTTGAAGTGGGGATCCCAGCACCCAGTGGACTGGTTTCAGCCAAGGCTCACCCAGGGCCGTCGAGCTCACCATGACAGGTTCTCATTTCTTGTGAGCGCTGAGTAACCTTCCCAGTATTTAATATTGGTTTGAAATAAACACTGACGAGGGAAATTATTTCTGACAGCCTCAGTGGCGATCGAACCCTAGCTGTCAGTATGGAATGCCAGCATTCTACCAATTATTCCGTTGACCGGTATCCTGATATTTATTACTATTGTTACGAACTTGGAGTACCTACGTGCGACTGTACATGCATACATAGTGCATAGAACAATCTGGCATTAGTATGATGGTGGTAGTGTTACGAACTACGAACTTTGAAGTACCTACATTCGCCTGCACAGGTACAATAGTGTGTGTAAAACCGTTGGGTATGATCCATTATGGTAGTGGAACAGCTGTCTAGTATAATCTAGAACGTAGAGATCGAATGATCTGGAAAATGCAAGAAAGATCTCTTTTGTACCTATATAAGAATGAGAAGAAAGAAAGATGTAAAACTTACTGCAGAGTTTCCTTGAGTTCGTGTGGAGGAGGCCTGTGAGAGGGCTCGTAAGCCCAGCAGCGGGACATCACGCTGTAGAGGCGCGGGGGACAGTTGGGGGGCAGGGCCAGGCGCTCCCCGTTCTCTATCTTACCTGGACACACACAAACAAACACTTCCCTTTATTACCTTTGTAATTTAAACTGGAAATAAAATAGTATGACCATGTTAGCTCTTTACTTACCGATGACATCATTGTTCTTGACTCCGCTGAAAGGTTTCACTCCCAGCATCAAGATTTCCCACATGCACACACCTGAAACAAGGTAATCAAATATGTAAACATATTGATTTATTGAAAATATTCTGAAAAAGTGTACAATATATATACAAGGATAATTTATTTATAAGGTACACATAATTGAAGAGCGCCGTTTTTGTGTGTGTCACACCTCAAGGGCCCTCTCAAATCACGGATAAGATTTTTTGTAAAGATGCGTCTTTAGTGCTCCTTTAAAGACACCAACAGTTTCTGCCTTCCTCACATTAGGTGGTAGTCTGTTCCACTCCATTGGGCCCGCAAACCAGAAAGCACGGTCCCCAAAATTAGTGCGTGTCTGACGTGACGGCTGGACTAAGTCAACCACCCCACACCGTGCAGATCTGAGAGTTTGGCGTCTCAAATCTATCTGAATAGGTGAGAACATGTCAGACAGGTATGAAGGAGCCGTACCACTGACAGCTTTGTAAACCATCAAACAAACACGGTAGACCACCCTCTCCGGAAAACGAAGCCAATGCAGTTCTTTCAACAATGGAGTAATATGATTACAATACACTTAGAGTACAATATGTAAGAAAATGATTCAAAGGTTTTCTGAAGTGTGCACCCATTCATATTGTTATGTTATCATGAATAATCTACACATATAAAATGGATGTATGTATGTATGGATGTTTGTCCTGTATGAACTCTAAGCTACTGTACAGATTGCAATGCAACTTACATAACTGTAACTGTAACTCTGTCGCCATTCCGCTAGGGGTGGCCAGAGCCTCTGCAGAGCTGCCTCCATTTTTTCCTATCCTTACATACCTCTTTCAATTCATTCATATCCATCACCTTTTCCATGCATTTTCTTCTTTTACACTCACTTTGAATGACTTATTATTTACATGCCAACTTATAAAAGAAATGGAGCAGTAAAGGAAATGGGAGCAGAAATATACTAAAGCTATTTTCACCTCACGACAGGGGAATTTTTAAACTAAAAGAAGTGTGCAAGGACACACCACAGCAGAGACACGTGTGCGGAGATACTGGCATGATAACAGTTCGCTCCCCCAGTTCTTATTTATCGTATACGCCAATCTTGTCAACTATGACTTTTTCATGCAGTTGTCTTATGAATCAAATTCTACACAATCTGAGCTAAGAAAAACCCTAAAAATCGATAATGTGAGAGTTCTTTTAAATATTTTGAAAATAAATTTCTTGTTTTCATAAGACACATTGGTCCAGTACACATGCAAACATTGCTCATGTAAAATTTTCTCAATGGCGTATACGATAAACAAGAACTAAGGCAGCGAGTTACCAGATGAGCCGGGTACAGTTAGTAAAGAATAAAAAAGACATTGCTGTGTATTGAGTGCAGTGAAGTTAAGTTGCTGTGAGCCGAAGGTGCGCGACTGGGCTCGTTTTGTTTCGGCAGGCAAGCCATGACTGCACAAAGTTCATCCTCCCATGGTGACAAAGTGAAACCAAATGTGTGATACAACAGAGTGATTAATTATCTATCAAGCAGTCCTCCAATAGTGACCAAGTAAAAGAGTCATAGAACAAAGTGAGTGAACGATCACCCAGTCGAGGACCCAAGAAACCAGTGTTCAACACCAAGCATCGATCCGGCACCAGGTAAAGCCTTCTTCTCTCTCCCTTCTTACCCTTCCAATACTAATTTAATAGAGCCCTATTTTGTTTCTCTTAAATTATGTTTAAATAAGTCAACCTTTCCCAAAATAGAATAGGCAAATTATAGAAAAGAATCCCACGCCTTGAGATGATGATGATGATGATAGCTAGCCGGGAGATTGTAAGTATCTTTAGGTAAATCCTCAGGTACCTCTCAATTTGAAAATAACAACTTGTGAAATTGTTAGAACTGCTCTTATAACGTGTTGAGGCAGAGAATCCTGTGACGATGACTCTTCGCAGTCCAATAGATTAGGTACTGTTATTCCCAGAAGTACATGTTCCTTGACTTATAGGTTGGTATGCGGCTGACCACCCATGCTGTAAAAATGGTTCACTTTGCCAATGCCAAGAGTTGCAGGGTGTATGTCCATTAGAGATTTGGTTTTATGTTGTAGGTTCACATGAGGCATGTGCAAGCGCGAACTTGTACGTGTCTGGTTGTGAGAATGCATGTAATGTGAATCTCCAATGTAACATATCTTTGCAACTTATATTAGATTAGTTTAGATTAGATTAGATTAGACATACATAATTAACCCCTCAAGTGTCGGAACGCGGATCCGCGCTCATAGTACTAAATGAGATTTTTTTCATTTTTCTCTAGTTTTTACACAGCAATAAGATCGAAAATCACATGAAATACTGCTATTGGGTAGAACCATCCACCAATAAATTCAAAGCATTCATTTTTGTTTATAGGTATTTAAAATATAATATTTAAGTTGACCTTGAAAACGGACTGTTAAAAAAGCCCAATTCCACAATTTTTTCACATTAGAACACTAACACACTCATTTTTTTTTTTTGTGTAAATAAAAAGGGTCACTAACTTCTATTTTTTGCGATGTATTTGGATTTCGTGCCTACGCATACTAATGAGGTATATCTATTTTTAGAAGCTCGATCTTTTTTCCGTAATTCAAATTATGATGGAGTATAATGAGCTCGGGTTCGAATCCCACCGAGGAGGGTGTCAGAAATGATTTCCAATTTCGGTGTGTATTTCAAACCCCATAATATAAATACCGGCGAGGTTTACTCAGCCTTTACAAGAAATGAGTACCAGCCCCCTCGGGAGCTGGGAAATTCCCACTTCAACTGAAGTGGTTGGCGTAAGGCCGGCCCCCTTACCTGTAAAAATAAATAGGTTCAACTCGCCACATGCGACCCCTTCGGGGATAACGCGGCAAGAAGTTACACTATATGTGTAGCTTAGTTGCGTTTATAATAATAAATTCACAAAAGTTTTTTTTTTTTTTTGGTAGGTACTAAAAAAAACTTTATTTCACTGTACTTTGAGAAAAAAAACCTGCAGGAGATATGCTTTGTATCTTTGGAGATATTAAGTATAAAAACCAAGAGTTGGGTGGCTGGATTAGGCAGAAAATCGTTGGCACTTGAGAGGTTAATTTATCATTGAATATTTCAGAAATCCAAAATTTTGTTTGGAATTGGTAAACTTGCATTTTAGCATCCCTTTAGAGCAGGGGTGTCCAACATAATATTGTGAAAGGCCAGATGTAGTATTTTTGTAATAGTGGCGGGCCATAAATAGCGTCCGTAGCCCCATAAAGCAACGCAACTAAAAAACGCAACTAAGCTACACATATAGTGTAACTTCTTTCCGCGTTATCCCCGCATGTGGCGAGTTGAACCTATTCATTTTTACAGGTAAGGGGGCCGGCCGTACGCCAACCACTTCAGTTGAAGTGGAGGTTTCCCAGCTCCCGAGAGTGCTGTTACTCATTTCTTGTGAAGGCTGAGTAAACCTTGCCGGTATTTTATTTTGGGGTTTGAAATAAACACCGAAACGGAAAATCATTTCTGACACCCTCAGTGGGATTCGAACCCGAGCTTTCGGCATGGAATGCAAGCACTCTACCACCTGAGCTATCGACCGGTAGAGATGGAAAAAACGGCTTAGTAAAAAAAACGAAAAAACGCTTACGCTTTTTAAAAAAAGCAGCTTAAAAAGCGTTTTTTCGTTTTTTGGGTTTATTGTAAATATAAAATTTAATTCATTTAGTAGTTTCAGTTTTTCCTTATTTACTCAAAAACTATTGACATTATTGAAATTTTTTTGAGTATTAAACCTAAACAATGTATAGTTCTGTAAGTTAAAAGCAAAAAAAATAAATTGCACAGAATCTGTACTCGACTTTCTTGCAAAAATTTACCCACTGTATGACGTATGTAAAGCTAGAATCATCTACCAGCTTATGCCGTTTCAATAAAAATGTAATATATCAATAATAAATCAATTTTATTCCACCGCGGTGTGTACCTGCATACTCGTACAATATGGATATAGGCATATAAATACTTAAATGAATATAAATATTTTGTTGATTTATTTGAAAAAGTACCAATTACACAAGAAAGATCCTCGACTCATAGGTTGGTATGAAGCTGACCTCAGTACTGTACTGTACTGTATCCTGCCACCGTTTCATTAGGGGTGGCCGGTACCTCCGCAGATGCGCCTCCACTTTTTGCTGTCATCACCTTTTTCATACATACTCTTCTCTTATTCTCACTCTGCAGAATCCATTATTTCGCAATCTCACCTATTTGGTCTAACCATTCTTTCCTCAGCCTTCCCCTTCTGCGCTTTCCTCTGACATTTCCTTTGTACACTTTCTTCGTTAGTTGTTCATCATCCTTTCTTTCAAGATGTCTGAACCATCTCATCGTACTTTTTTGTACTTTCATTCTCATATTCTCTTTTATACCACACTCGTTCATCACTCAAGCATTACGTACTCTATCACTCAGTGTCTTTCCAGCCATTGCTCTCAGGTAAGCCATTTCAACCGTACTTACATACTTTACTCAGCTCACATTCATTAAGCCTCACTTCCACCAACCAATATGCCATTGTGGACCGCCGATCTCATATTCTTCGTAAGTTTCCTATTTCTTGCAATTCTTCCAATCGTTTCCATTACACTTCTTCCTCTACTAGCGCGCTTTTCCAATTATTTCGTCAATTTCGCATTCGACTCAAATTTGCTTCCCAGATAATCAAATTCTTTCACGACCTCCATTCCTTGACTTATAGGTTGGTATGAGGCTGACCACCCATACTGTAAAAAATGGTTCACTTTGCCAATGTCACCCCTGTTTCAGGGAAGGTCGGCAAAAGTTGTGGGGCTTATGTTCATTTGAGGTTTGGATTTTATTTGTAAGTACACTTTCAGCATTTGTAAGCGCGAACTACACTTGTTGGTTTGTGGGCATACATCTGAGAGCTTTAAATGAATATATCCTTGCAACTTAGATTATAGATTATAGATTATTATAGACCTCCACTCTTTTTTCATTCAGTCTTTATCTCAATTTTCTCGCATTTCTCAGTCCTCCCAAAGTGTAAAAAATAATTCACTTTGTCAATGTCACCCCTGTTTCAAGGAAGGTCGGCAAGAGTTGCAAGTTTTATGTTTAATTTGTAAGTACAAATTCAGCATTCGTTAGCGCGAACTTACACATACCTGTTTGTGGGCATGCATTTCATATTAGTTTTGAATGTTTATATTTCATTGCAACTTATATTCTAGATTATTATAGATGGTCATTGAACCCTTTTGTATGCAAACTAGTACTTTGTATGGTGGGTAAACTTTTTAGTTATATTTTGAAAAAGTAACGACTGATTATTATTGGTATTTATAAAATTTTAAGAATCGCAGCCATTTATCTATTTTTAACCCTTTGACTACCAAGAAAATTGCTAATACATTTTGTATGGAAAATTTTCACTCTGTATGGCGGCTATACTTTTGATTCACTTTTTGGAAAAAATAATGATGGCAATATATAGGTTATTATTATTATTTTACATTTGTACTACATTATTTTTTTATTAACCCTCTAACTGCCGAGAATTTTTCCATTATTTTTTTCTTTTATATGGCAACTCCCTAAATCGAGATTATGATGAAGAAATGATTATAATTATTAGATAGCACTATTATATAAATGGATTCACAAAAAATTTCAGAAAAATCGTCGGAGCCGTTTTTGAGAAAATCGCATTTTAAATTTTCAGCTCTTCGGAAGCCATCTTGAATTTTCAAAAAAGTAAAAAAAAAATGATTACGAATTAAAGTGATAAGCTTGTTCTTTCTATCAAATCTAAAACAAATTCAAATATCTTGCATTTTAATAGGTTTTTGTAATATTTTCGATTTAAAATTTCAGGTCGTGTAAACGGTGCTTTATATTTATTTTTTCAAAAAATTTTTTTTGTAAATTTGTAGAAATTTATGTTGTCCGTAATATTGTAGAACATTATATTTTTGTTGACCCCTTAACTGTCGAGAAAATCACAATCGTTTGTTTTTTTCATATGGCAGCCCATAGACACAGATTAGTAAGAGTATTGCCATAACTAATTTATTAAGTTAAAAACTAATAAATGGCAACTCTGAAAATTTAAAAAAAATTCTTGGAGCCGTTTTTGAGAAAAGTGCAATTTTATGTTTTTTTTGTATGGCAGCCATCTTGAATTTTCAAGTTGGTGTAATGCCATGTTATTCATACTTAATACATGTCCAAAAAAGTTGATGTAGCCAAAATTTGGTATCTCTAGGTCTTATACTTTGGAAAGTGACACACACACATACATACATACATACATACATACATACATACATACATACATACATACATACAGACGGACGTTTTTGAAAGATAGTGTTTTTTGGCATGTCCTGCACCAGGACAACTCATTTCCGTGAAAACCTCGAAATTTTTTTTTTACACCAAATCATAACTTTCTTTATAGCCTTCGGCTATAGCAAGAAAGTAAAAATCCAAAATACAGCACACACGAAAAAAAAGCTAAAAATGTAAAAAAAACGAAACGAAAACTTTGCTGCGTTTAAAACGAAACGAAAACGAAAGTTGCTTCTGCTTTTTTTAAACGCTTTTTCAAACGCTAATGGCGTGTTATAAAGCTAAATCTGCCGTTTTTGTTTCTTACACTTTATGGTCTTAGCAAAATAGTTACAGTAATGAAAAAAATCAAGCATGTTTATTAATTTTTTTTCTTAATTATAAAGCTTAAACAAAATATATAACTTAAGAATTGCCACCACAAAAAAATATTTCAAAAAACGCGTTTTTTTTACATTTTTTTTCGTGTGTGCTGTATTTTGGATTTTTTTTTTTGCTTTTAACTTACAGAACTATACATTGTTTAGGTTTAATACTCAAAATTTTTTCAATAATGTCAATAGTTTTTGAGTAAATATGGAAAAACTGAAACTACTAAATGAATTAAATTTTAATTAAATCAAAATTAGCAGAAGCAACTTTTTATACGCTTTTTTTTCAAAACGACTTTTCGTTTAAATTGTAAGCGCGCTTAGTTGCTTAAAATAAAAAGCAGCTATTTTAAACTGCTTTTCGTTTAAACGGCCACCTCTATCGACCGGACTATACATAGGCACACTGCTGGCAAATCTAATAAGATGTCAATGAAAATTATCGCGTCGAGCAACACTTTGCCGACCACTGCCATAGTCGATAGATAGATGATTGAACTAAGTACCTAATGATGGATAATTTTTGAATGATTGAACTTATTGCTCAATACCTATTGATGTCGTCGCAGGCCAAATTGTGGCCCGCGGGCGGTATGTTGGACAGGCCTGCTTTAGAGCAATAAAGAAGTGTAAAAATAAGCATATTTATAAGTTACCTACAATCTTCCGCTAGCCTGTTCAAACATATTGATATGTGACCCGCATTCTACCACCAGTCAATAAAATCCCCATACAATATGTTCTCGAGGACTATCCCTGCTAGCTGTGTGCGCATTCTCCATGCAGAAGGTGCAACTGTACTGTCTAATTTTAGCTCTAGAGACAAATTTCGGAACACAGCCAAAAAGCCTATCAGAAGAATCCCCATGAAAAGCCTTCAGAAACCATTCATGAAAACCTTAAAACCTATATAATGTAGTAATTGTTTACCAAACATCCACACATCAGAAGCGGTTGTGAATCTTCTGAAGTTGATGGACTCCGGTGCCATCCATTTGATTGGCAGTTTGCCCCGGGATGCCTTGTAGTAAGACTGATCTTCTACCCAGCGAGACAGACCAAAGTCTGCCAACTGCAAAAGGAAAATAATCATTAATGCGCAGAAACAATGACAAAAAAACAACACATTGTTCAGTGGTTAATCCTCCAGAATAAAGTTCCATCCAGCAGCGAAATTGACATCTTTTAGTGTTTTATTATCTTAGATTTTGTAGGGTTTGTGTATTCACACAGTGAAAATTCATTTTTTTAAAATAAAGCAATTTTTTGTTTAACGTAGTTTATTTTCACAATAATATTTAATATCTCGAGTACTTTCGACCTTCAATATTCAGGCCATTATCAAGAGTGATGTATAAAAAATTAAAATTATTAAGAACAAACCATAGATCAAAATTATATAAATTCAAATAAATAGGTAGGTATAGGTACAATAAATATGAACTTAATTAAAATCAAATACAACAGTCAAAAATTAAAAGAAAGAAAATATAAAATAATATACAATAATTACAATAAATTAATTCAAACATCCGGGGGTCAAAAAATAAATAAAATAAAATAAAATATTTAAAGCACAAATAAAACTATTGAGTCAACACAAAAAGACAAATAATAATGATAACAACAAAATGACAAAGAATAAAACTAAAATTAAGGGGATTGGGTTATGGCGGATTGCGGAGAGGAGCAATGAGCAGGGGGGAAGCTAGAGGGATTTGAATATTTACAATAGGGCCATTCTGCTTACATTTATTACATTATTCCGAAATGGCGGATCATTGCATCGAAAATGACCATACCTTTGGCATTGACGATGTAAGGGTTCTGCACTCGGAATGTAAATACAGGCAACTAAATGCCCTAGAAACAATTGAAATTCATAAATGTAAGCAGAATGGCCCTATTGTAAATATTCAAATCCCTCTAGCTTCCCCCCTGCTCATTGCTCCTCTCCGCAATCCGCCATAACCCAATCCCCTTAATTTTAGTTTTATTCTTTGTCATTTTGTTGTTATTATTATTATTTGTCTTTTTGTGTTGACTCAATAATTTTATTTGTGCTTTAAATATTTTATTTTATTTTATTTATTTTTTGACCCCCGGATGTTTGAATTAATTTATTGTAATTATTGTATATTATTTTATGTTTTCTTTCTTTTAATTTTTGACTGTTGTATTTAATTTTAATTAAGTTCATATTTATTGTACCTATACCTACCTATTTATTTGAATTTATATAATTTTGATCTATGGTTTGTTCTTAATAATTTTAATTTTTTATACATCACTCTTGATAATGGCCTGAATATTGAAGGTCGAAAGTACTCGAGATATTAAATATTATTGTGAAAATAAACTACGTTAAACAAAAAATAGCTTTATTTTTATTATCTTAGTTATAGACACGATAATCCATGCTCAACTTATGCCAGCGCTGTTTGTACAACTTTCTCTACCAGTCCCACACTCTACGTGTACAATATTCCGCAACAATTCCTTTCAGACATCTTGCTCTGGGTCTTCCCACTGCCCTGCACCTCCCAAGGTTTATCACTGCAATTACGTTTTATACGCTACACAAGCATCCTTGGGTGAAGATCAAACTAAAGCTTTTTGGCAAGCAACATAAGCGTTCTACCAACTGAGTTACAGACAAGTTATCAAATTATTAAATGGTGGGTTAGAGAGAATGAATGTGGTAGTTACTTTGACGCAGGTAGGTGAGCTGACTAGAACGTTGCGCGCTGCAATATCCCGATGCACAAACTTCTTGCTCTCCAGGTAACTGAGCGCTGTGCTCAGCTGATAGGTATATAGAAGGAGAGACGATAGCTCCAGCCTGGAAAACATACAAATACAGGTTACTTATTTGTGAATTACACCTCAGGAGCCTTCTACTAGCTGGGCTGCTGCTCCAGATCACAAGCAAGATACAGTAGCTGTAAACCTGGATGAAAATTTGTGATTGTTCATGGCATACACAAATTGAAGAATAATTTTTGGAGAACTTTCTTGTCATCAATCTATGACAGGGGTTTCCAAAGAACAGTCCGTGGGCCAAATCCACAGCTATGGCTTATTATTGTTATGATGACAAGTAGGATAAAACACAGACTAACTCAATTTTAATGAGGTCCACACATGAATTTACATAGGAACAGTGGACGGACCTAACAGAAAGAATAAGTTAAACTTTTGCACTTCATGGTAATTGATTGCCAATATTTTGAATTGAATGCGTTTCTATCACCCTTCCTCATTTGTCGACGTTTTTATTTGAAGTAAAATTTGAAGAGAACTTTATCGAGTAATCAATATTGCCCGCAGGTTGGAAAGTTAGGAGACTTCTGATCTGGCGCAATCAACATGACTTAATAGTCTATCAAATGAAACAAATTTGTGAACGGCAAAGCTCATCACAAATTAATTTGTTAGTTTACAGAGGATGAGCATAGGATAAGCTTGTTTACCGGTGAGCGTTCTGCTGCAGGTAGGCCCTCATCTCCCCCAGGGTGGCCAGCTCCATGACTATCCATATGGGAGGAGTGCTGCACACTCCTACAAGGCCGATGATGTGCGGGTGGTTGAACTGCTGCATCACATCTGCGACAAACCAACGACTAAACGTTACACCTCCAGTGTCCCATACTCCTACTTTGTGAATATTCTAAAATAAATTTGAAGTTGACCTTGTAAACTGACAAGTATAAAGACCAAATTCTCAATTTTTTTGTTCTTAGCGCACACATATTAAAAAGGACTTCATTGCCCATTCATCATAATACTATATTATGTCCATTTTTAGAACACAATGTTTTTTTCATTTTCGTCCTGATATGAGGTAGTGTAGTAAATAGATTGTTTATGATGTTCTACTAAATTATGCAATAAAAAAACTTTAATGAAAATACTTTTTTAACTTTGTTACAATTCACTTGAGTTGATGAATGATGAATGATGAAATGATGAAAAGTTGATGATAAAAGATGATCAAAAGATAAAATTGACTGGATCATGAAAAGTGGCATATATGAGATTTCCTGTGGTGATTGCGAACTCAAATATATTGGACAAACCGCAAGAAATCTAAAAATTAGAATACAAGAACACCGCCGTTGCCTAACGAGCAACAGTCACTCTGAGTTCGCCAACCACATCATAGAATCAAACCAATCCTTTCACACTCACACATTAAAACTCCTTCATCCCATCCCCTACAAAGGTAAAATTATGAACAACTTTGAAAATCTAGAAATTCAAAAAAATATTAATTCTGAAAATAACCTCTTAAATAATATCCTCTTTCCTAACACTTCGCCATTACTTTCTTTGTTTCCAATTAAGCCCCGCCCCCCACTTACCCCCACCAGTACTACAAATTAAATCCTTGCTTAATTTGGTAATTTTGTATTTTATGTTAGTTGATATTTACACCTGAAGATGGGAGGTACTGCTTCTCCCGAAACTGGTTGTGTTTTTTAAAAAATAAAACTCAAGTGAATTGTAACAAAGTTAAAAAAGTATTTTAATTAATTAAAATGTGCTTTCACAAAGTTACTGCCCAAAATCTAAATAATATTAAAAAACTTTGCTACACTGCCTTTTGAGATAAAAAATCAGACAGGAGATAAGTTTTGTATCTTTAATATCAAAACAAGAGTTGCGCAGCAGGATGACAGATGAAAACCATTGGCACCTTAGAGGTTAAATCCAATACAGTAAAGGTAGTAGACTTACCCCCTTTTAGTATGGGACTTGCCGAGAAAAAACTTCCAAATTTAAAAATGTTCCAACCTCATTATTACACGCTATCTCTGTCTAGCAAAGTTTTGCCCCGAAATTGGTGTTGCGTAATTATTTATGGTATAATAGAATAATTTGTCTTCATTTTCTATATTTAGTTGATACTGCCATAATTTTGAGTTGCCCTAAACCAGTAATTTATCATACAATCTACAATACAATTTGTCCATCTTGAAATTCTGAGGAACCTTTCTTATATTGACCATGCATATTTAATGATATGTAATATAATTTACAATATCATCTTTTCACTTATTCTAGTTCAGAGCTAGGATCATAGGATCCTGGGAGTTCATCAGGATTCAGGTCCTTAGGATCCATCAGGTCCACAGGATCCAGGATCATAGGATTCATCAAGGTTCAAAGTGGCAAGAACGCTTTCTTCACTTACAGGCTTCCTCCAGAAACTTCTCTGCAGTGGCCAGGTCGGCGTCTATCTTGCATGTTTTGACAGCCACGGGCAAGATGGCCTCATTACCCGTCAGAGGGACGCCATCTTTGTTTTGTTGTCTCTGCATGGCGAGGTGCTTCCGCAGCGACGGATGGTTTGGTTGCTGCTTTAACCTGCATATACCTGAAAATTATCATAATACTGTTTTACATTCAACTGTGTTCAACTGTAAGATATTTTACATTCAACTGTGCAGACCTGGGTCTGAAGATTCAAAGAGCATTGGAAGATCTTACTATCTATATTAAGATAGAAAGAAAAAAACATGGTGATGTATGAGCATCTGATTGCTGTCTCATAAAAAATGTATCAGCTGTTCACAGGCCGCCATGTTTTTTCTCTTTCAATCAATAAATAGATTCGGTAAGATCTACCGACGCCTGTTGAGACTGCAGGCTCAGGAGTCTCCAAGCTAGCTGACCTGTGATAGTTAATAGCTTATTGTATTCTTGTGATAAATACCCTTAGTATACAAAATTGCATGTATTTTTCAGTCTCCCATAAACAGAAAAAAAATCTGAAAACTAAACCACTGGAGGGTTGCTTTCCGAAATTTGTTGCCATGGTCTATCAGGGTTGGAGCTTCCGACTTTTCCTCCATATGTGATGGGCTACTTCAGCGTGAAGATGATGTTGATGATACAGTTATGAAAACTAAATCACTCACTAGGTGTGCTGTTTAATATTCCACACATTTTTCTATTTACAAGATGTTTTATACTGGGAGTAAAGTTGGGTAAAATTCACTGAAATGGGTTAACTCAGTTTTGATTACTTTCCCTCTGAAGAGCTCACACACTTTTTATTAAGTATTTTCAAAGCAACTTCATATAATAACTATCAATCCATTGAATCCACAGATCACGGCAGTATCAAAACCAGCTGTCACCGTATTTTCGGTAGGCGGGAACTAACATTACAATTACAATGGAAGCTAGCGCTTGATTAGTTCAAAAATTTCCAAATGCGATGGATAGAAAGAGCCTAAGCGCCATGAAATCGGGGTCGCTTACGACGTTTTGATTGTGAGTTTTTGAGCTCGCACTCATACACTCACACTCGGATAAAGAATAAAACACATATGTAGAGTTGTACAAAGTTGATAATCTCTGCTAGCTATCGAACGATACTTGTTAATATCGATAATGCAATCTCTGAAGAAATACGTGTTAACATTGTATTATTCCTGTATATACAAGAATTGAACATATCAAAACACACAATAATTTAACTTTCAATATAATAAATACTTAGCTCATGTATATAATAATTATATTAGGAGGATTTATTTGATGGGCGCTGTTTTCATATGAAACAAACCTCAAGAGCCTTATGTGAACTTGAACGTTGCTATAGAAAGCGCAAATTCTTTAGTTTTGCATTTGCTTAACATTCACAAAAAAAAACAATATTTATTCTTCATATAATTGTTAGGTTTAAGTTAGAATTACGGTCGTTTGACATTTTGACAATTATATTAATTTTTAAAACTGAACAATTTCAAAACTTAATTTAAATTGGATATTTAACGAACCGTTTAGAGAGAACTTACATCATTCTCGACGTTTCGTCAGCGACGTAGCCGACGTCTTCAGGAGAACATCCTCTCTGTAAGGCGACTGAGGATGAACCGAATTTGAAAAACACTTTGTCACAAATCACTGCCTACCTTCGAACGAAGGTAGTAATTATGTTTTGGTTTGTTACACATACCACTTTCATCTTGTTTGTATTCCACGTCACTAGATGGTACTATGTTACCTGTACACACCGCACTAATAATATCATTGTCTTTGACTTGAAACTTAGGTTCTTCCTTCGTTCGAAGGTAAGGGAAAGGTGTCGTAAAGTCAGGGATACCGAACGTAATCCCTATGGTTTTTTTTGTATGTATGGGTGAGCAGAGCTTATCTGTGAGTTGGGTCCATAGCAAGTACATACGTTTGCGCATGCGCACTTTAACTGTCTTCACAGACCGGCGGAGAAAGAGTCCAGTGTCACCGAGGTACGTACCAACATACTTATAACACTTTGGTACAAATCAGAAGTAATATTATTGTTGTGTGTTACGGGGATTCCCGGTTGGCTACATGTGACGTGATATTACACTAAAATTTATAATTTTTTTTTAGCAACGTAAGTCCGATTTGTCAGAAATTCCTTACCAAATAGGTAGCTAATTTAGGAGAAAACATCTCGTTTTCTTTAGATTCTTGTTGAATGAAATGTTTTTAAGTAATCAAATGCCAGTTATTATTGATTGCGTACAGTTTCGCCTATGTTGATACTGTTCTGATTTCGTATAATTGTGTTGTGATTTCTATTTTTGCCTATAAATGCCGTGATTTAATATCTGTAAGAACTGTAGAAAAAGTAGTTGGTAAGAGGCGAGGACCTGCACAGTGCCCAGCCTGGTGATATGTATGTAGTGTCTGTGCCTGTGTGCTGTATGGTGGTGACCAGGTGTGGGCTGGTGCCCTGGTGGAGTGCATGGCCAGGTGAGCACCAGACTATCTTACAAGGTCATCCCCTCTCTCAGGATTTAGCTAGAGCCGCTACTGGTTGCTAGTACAGCGGTCTAAACGTGACTGATTTGCGCAAAAATACAGATTTTCGATTATGATCGTTTTGAGCATATCAGATTTACCAAGGGAACGCCCATATGCCATCCCTATGATTGAATCCATCTACTATTTAAACTTGACCTGACTTGTTTCTCCGACATACATAAAGGCAAGAAGAAGACTTACCTTTGTGCACATCCCCGAACTGTCCCTCCCCCATGGTTCCGGTGAGCTCTATCTGATTCCTGACCAGCTCATAGTCCCTGGTCCCAGGAGTGGAGTAGTCACCGTCCTCGTCCACTATCTCAGCATAGTCCTCGGACAGCATGGTGTTCACATTGCCAGCGGAGCCAGTGTGGGGGGCGGAACTGCTGCTGCCATCTGGTGGGGGACAGTAATTTTTTTATAATTGTGGTGCACGTGTCTGCGTGTGAAAATGCATGTAATGTGAATCCCCAATGTTACATATCTTTGCAACTTACATTAGATTAGATTAGACCCACACCAAAGTCGCCAAAACCACAAGAAATAAGACGGATTGACAGAAAGAGACAGCTGCATGACATATAACAGTATGACGTTGACCGACAAAAAAACTAAATTGTTCAGGAGAGTACTTAAAAGTTTGAGATTGCAGAAATTGACATAACTTTTTATTTATCATACTGTTAAAATCAAAACGGCTCTAGAATTAAAAAAATAAAGGCATTTCTATAAATGTGATTTTACGTTGTTTAACTAGGTTTTTTTTACTCACGACAAAAAAGGCCAAAAATTTCGTCGGTAACACCAAAACCGTACTTTCCAAAATGCACTTTTTCGCTTGGGCATAAACGACAAAAAAGTCATCGTAGAGCCATGGGAGTGAGCGCATTAGAAAGAGTGGAAAATTTTAAGTAGGATAGCATTCATAACTCATTTTCGACCAAAATGTAGCTTATGCCCTATTTCCGTTTAACCGTCGATATACAGCATCTCATTGTACTCTATTTTCCTTTAACTCTCTTATTCTCATTTACATGGCACTTATTATAACCCAGTCATTCCAAAACAAAAAAAAAAAATATCACCAAACTTTAAAAATGATATTTTTTGAAGCCTGGCTTCGATGATATCTTAATATATCTACGTGCGTTGGAAGAATTCATATAATAATTAGAGTCTTAGATAGGCGTTAGTGTGGTATAGAAATCAGAAGGTGATAAATTGATGACATTTGGTGATTAATTGGTGATTCATTGGTGAATGTTTGGTGAATATGAAGTTCATGTTTACCTTTACACGGACACTGGTAGTGCTTCAATATGCCAGCTTTAAAAAACAGGACAACACAATGTTAGTAGACATACACATGGCACATTTCAGGTAGTAGTAGGTTAGAACATAATATTATGTTCATATGTTGCTTATAAAAATAATGTTAGTATCAATGAAACATGCAATCGGAATAGAGGACAAATTTAAAATTTCTTTCGGCAGAGTGACATCACAGGCAATAGTCGATACAGATAAAACTCAAAGCTAAGAATATCTTGAGTTTCCTTTACCTTTGTCATAAAAAACAAATAATCAAGTCATGTGCAAAGTTTTATTGAAACTGGTTTAACATACACAAGACAATGGTATAAAAATCTTATGGTGTAAAAAAGTTAGAATTGTGGTTCTTTTCCTTAAATGATGAACGTGCCTATGGCCCCGCAAGGGAGCGGCGCCCCCATCTGTATCCACTGATTACAGGTCTAGATGGCTTAAGTTCTTACCAACTAAAACCTTTGTACACTGTTAATTTAGAAACCTGAGCTGGAAGTCTCATCACCAGGGTAATTCTTACCTACCGAATATCGGTAATATTTGTATGAAGACCTGTCAATCCAAGATGGCCACAAGTGAACAGCTTATTAGTCTTTATACAAATATTACCGTAATTCGGTAGGTAAGAATAACCGTGGTGATGAGACTTCCAGCCCTGGCTTGGTGCCATCACAACTTCTG
The DNA here is from genome assembly GCA_951799405.1 of Agapetus fuscipes. NCBI lineage: Eukaryota > Metazoa > Arthropoda > Insecta > Trichoptera > Glossosomatidae > Agapetus > Agapetus fuscipes. Next base: position 19,427,229 of record OX637333.1, on the reverse strand, counting down.
CCTTCGCCAATCACGAGTCAAAAGTGAACGCTAGACTGCAAAATCATTCACTAGATACACAATAGATTAGAATTCACCAAAGCTACCAATAAAAGTTGATCAAATGTTTGAAAAAAAAGTTTATTACTCTAACTCACAATTTTGCAAAATGAATATTTGGTTATTGTTACTTTTCATCCAAAATCAGTTTTACATATTTTACTATATGAGTTGTGTAGAATCAAAGACAGAAAATGAGGATCTTTACCAAAAATTAAAGAAATATATGGAAACAAAAAATTGGCATTCCCATTTATCTCATTTTAGGACAAAATCCTCATTTGGGTCATTGTTTGTAGTCCATAGTTTTTGTGGTCCGGCCGATAGCTCAGGTGGCAGAGTGCTTGCATTCCATGCCGAAAGCTCGGGTTCGAATCCCACCGAGGGTGTCAGAAATGATTTCCCGTTTCGGTGTTTATTTCAAACCCCAAAATAAAATACCGGCAAGGTTTACTCAGCCTTTACAAGAAATGAGTACCAGCACTCTCGGGAGCTGGGAAACCTCCACTTCAACTGAAGTGGTTGGCATAAGGCCGGCCCCCTTACCTGTAAAAATAAATAGGTTCAACTCGCCACATGCGACCCCTTCGGGGATAACGCGGCAACAAGTTACACTATATGTGTAGCTTAGTTGCGTTTTGCGTTTGCGTTGCGTTTGTAAACGACTCATATTACCATTTACTCGCAATATACAAATTTTGAATATTTTCATGGATTACAAATAAATACTTGTTGATATTTGTTGTTTAGTTTACTCACTTGTTCTATTCCATAGAGATGTTCCTGTATTGGAGGTGAGTCGACAATATCCATCTATGAGGTCCGCTAGGCTTTCAGCACTCTGTAATAGAATATTTAACCTTTATCACCCTGAGTATCTAAAAATTCCACATGGTCCAAAGTGGGGTACCGGAGGACCCCAGCTACTTTTCATACAAAATAATCATAAGGAAGAGAGCCCGCCAGACCTGCGTTTCACTCCGCACACGCCGTCGGAATGACGCAAATAGGACAAACTCAACCAGTGTTTCCTAAACGGTGGAAGAGAATTTAAAATAAACATTTCTATAATAATTTTTATTTTATTTTCAATTGAATAATAGTGAAATATGCAACATAGGAAAATTTAAAAAAAAACAAATAAAGTTAAAATCAAAAAAACATAAATACAAATTTTCAAGTTATGTACAATAGTGTTGAGAAATATCAAGCGAAGGCATCTTTTACTATCTGGGCGTAGTTTATATCTGCAACAAATTAACGAATGGTTTATTATTTATTTAAATACTCTAAATCTAAATCTAAGATGCAAATATATATTAAAATTTAGAATCCACATCTTATACACCCACAAAAGTAAACATACGTAGGATTTTCGAGCATACAAATACAATTTCAAATGTGTCTACAGTAGGAAATACCGCAAATGAACATAAGCTCTGCAACTTTGCCGCCTTTCCTTGAAGCAGGGGTGGCATTGACATAATTGAAACATTTTTTTTACAGTATGCATACTCAGATTCATCAGACTCAGATTCAATAATATCTTCGACTTCAGAATCATCCGAATTACACAATTCGAATTCTAAGTCACTGTCAATAACTTCGTCATCACTAACGTCTTGCAATTTTTCTATTTCTTCATAGGTATTTTTTCTAGCCATTTTCTAGAGAGAGAAAAAAATCAAATGTTAGGCACATATCACAAAGGAAAAACAGTATACCTATTCAGAAAAAAAAACATCGAACTTACCTTTCTCTTCACAAAAATATATTTATTTTATATTTGTAAAATATTAAAAAACATTTTGGGAGCCACTGGAATGACAAGAGACGCAACTGTTCCACTTGCTTACCCAGAAACGACAGAGTAAAGTTGTCAGCGGACAATATAGTTGACTCTCTTCCGCACAGCTGTGACGCGGTAAGCCCGCGTAAAAAAGTGAAACAAGTAGCTTATCTCTGGACTGCACACACACACAATGGCGCTCCCGCACTTCCCGTCCCCCCACATGCTCTTGCGCTCCCGCCGCGAGAGCATTTGTGACGTGTTTATGACCACGTGATTACGTGGAGGACGCAAATATTTATCAAAAACAATTATTTGAAGACTACATGCTTTGAATACTTAAAAACAAAATATACAGAAATGTTTCTTAGTAGCTTTACGAAAATTAAAAAAAGTTTCAATTAAATTGCTCGATTAATTATTGAGTTATCAAATAAAACATTTTTTTGGGGTATCTCATATACCCCGCTTCGGCCAGGGAAGGTTTAACAAAAGTATAGATTTCTTTAGACCAGGGGTCTCCAAACTACGGCCCGCGGACCAAATGCGGCCCGCGAAAGGATTTGGTACGGCCCACAGATGCCAAAAAAAAGCATGAACTAGCAACGTACCTACAACTTTAATTTATTTGTGAAAATAGACTGGAAATGCTTAAAAACACTGTTTCCAAGTGTCCAATTTTGAAATTCTCCACCCTGGGGGACAAGTCACCCAGACCCTGTTGGCCCGCCATACCACTTCGAAATTTCGATACGGCCCTTGTGTAAAATAGTTAGGAGACCCCTGCTTTAGACTGTTTGGGGATAGTGTAGTAAAAAGATGCACTACATATGCACCCTATTTTGTTTTTGCATTGTGTAAAGCGCTTCATGACCTACGACTACTATTCATGAAGTGGTCTAAAAGGAAAATTATGAAAATGATATTGTCTTTCCAATCTAATCTAATCTAATCTAAGTTGCAAAGATATGTTACATTGGAGATTCACATTACATGCATTCCCACAACCAGACACATACAAGTTCGCGCTCGCACATGCCTCATGTGAACCCATTACATAAAAACCAAATCTCAAATGGACATACACCCTGCAACTCTTGCCGTCCTTCCCTGTAACAGGGGTGACATTGGCAAAGTGAACCATTTTTACAGCATGGGTGGTCATGGGTCTTTAAAGCTAGAATTTAGCATGAAGTAAGTAATTTGTGTTTTTGCTTGGTAATTTCTTTTTAAGGAATCTTGTGTGGGAGGCTCCCCAATACTTGAAAGTCTTGGGGGTCTATGTCACCCTGGAAGGCTTCCGCAGAGGTGTTGCCTGAATTGTTGCTTCTGTCATGAGGCGCTGCAAGGAAGTGGTGATTGATGTTGGTTTTGAATAAAAACATATTCAATTGGAAAGGGAACACAGATACTGGTAGATCATTCCATAAACGGGCAGTTTGGCAAAGGAATGATTCATGAAAACGCCAAGTTCTTATAGTTTTGAGATTGACTGCAAAGGGATGAATGAGAGTCGTACTACGAGTTTCTCTTTCTGAAATGCGAGGAAGGGGGAATACGTCAAATGAACATAAACCGTGCAACTCATGCCACCTTAGGGGAGCAAGTGAAGCACGTTTATGTCGCCCTTGTATAATGTACCTGTATGGAGGGGCAGGTGAGGGAGAGAGTGTCCTGCGCCCCCCTGACACGGAGCTGCAGCACCCCCTTGCAGCTGGAGGAGCCTGGGGGGGAGCAGTCCCCCCTTAGGGTGCGCACTGCCTCCACGTCCTGGAAGGCTGCCACACGCGTGTACTCGGGAGCACAGCCTGAGCGGTGAGACAAGTATGATACACCTGCAAAATAATCCAGTGGCTTATTTGTACTGTGGTACAAGGATTGTAATAAACATGATTAAAATGGATTTACTGCGCTATCTTCTTTGATAGTTCAACAAGAAGTTAGTTGTGTAGTTTTGCTTTGGGTTCTCAATTTATATCTTCATAAAAAAGCTTCATTAACATGCCTAAAGTTTTATAAGAAGAGGTCTCAGGGAGGTCATGTAAAATAGTAAGGAGTATTTTGTGAAAAAAAAAACAAAATGAAGGCCATAAATTTTATTAGTTTTTAGCCACAAAGATCACAAATATACCGGAACTCTGCTCAGAAAAGCAGCATGGTTGGCACTATGGCCAAGTGGATCAAGACAAGCAGATGTACTTACAAAAGCGTGTTTGAAAGCAATGCTAGTTCAAGTTCCGTGAGGCCCCTTGGCAATAACTTAATACTACCTTTATTCAACATACATATATTGTCGGTGTTATGGCCGAGGGGGCCAAGCGGGCTGATCTTTCTAGCGTATTTGAAATAGAATAACGTTGGTTCGATCCCTGCCTGGGTCATTTGACCATAACTTTGACCCGGGTTCAACAGATGTTATTGGGTAATTATTAATTAATAATTCATTAAAATAAACAATAATGAATTATTAATTGATGATATTAATACCTGTTTCTGGCCAGGCAGAATAGGTTGGTGAATTGCATTCCTCTTCACAAATCTATTTAAAAAAATAAAAATATGTATCTTTGGATAATTATATGATAATGATAAAAATCTGTTTCATACGAGGCAAAAATCAATTGGTGAAATACATTTCTCTTCACAGATTTATTAAAAACAAACAATGAAAATTACAATAATGATTGATGGTAGAAGTGGCACAAGAATGAGGGATGTACCTATGCTGGGTCCGATGGCCAGCTCCACTGGGATGGACCAGCCGGTGCCCAGGGCCACGGTGAAGGTCTCCTCATCAAAGCTGTAGTGGGCGCGCAGGAGCTCAAAGAACTTCAGCATGCACTCCGACTCACTCAGGCCAGCCACCTTAAACATATAAAGAAAGCATTGTAATATAACAGATGGTTTTTTAGGTTAGACCATGCATTCACAGCTTTTTTATCTGTTGAAGTTTCGCTTTCACGAGCAGAAAGCATTCTCTTGGCGAGTTATCATAGCAACGTGGTGGTTTTCATTGTTTTCACGGTCGCTCGCTGTTTGTAACTGTCTGGAAGTACGATGTGCTTTCCTCATCTCCCTTCATTCTGAGTTGAGGGGTAGGTGTGGGAGGGGATGGTGACGATTGTGAAGGGGAAGTGCGGGCCTGACGTTAAGTCAAATTAAGCTCAAACCTTCTATTCTAGAGCATGATATCCTTTGAATGTTTCAATGAAACTAAATGTACCTTCTTGAACTGCTGCTGTATGGCCTTCCTGAGTGGTTTGGGCTTGGTGGCGTCCAGGATGGACTTGGGCAGGAACTTGTGCAGCCCCACGTCCTTCTCCAGGTAGTCCAGGTTGGATTTCTTGTCCAGCGCCACCTGGGGCATGTCCTTGAAGAAGTACCTGCAACAGATTAGTTTAAAATTACTCATTGTTACAGGGTGTTATGGAGTCTACCTACTCTGTGTATGAAAAATTATGTAAATACCTTATTTCTAAGCAGCACAGCTGTATTGCAACATCTTGGTCTAAGGTTGGGTGACTAGCATTCAAATAATCATTTCTGACCTGAAACATCAATCAAAATAAGTTACAAATTCCATATTATTGCACTTTAGAGTATGTGTAGTTATGGTTGATTGCTTTCTGTCTCTCTTTAAAAGGCTCAAGGGTGCAAACCTATTGGCTGCCAAAAAAGGCCGCATGCCTATTGGTCCCCGCCATAATAACAATAATCAGCTGTATCCTCTTTTGATAAGGTGTTGCGAGTGGTGCTGATATGACGAACAATGTTAACAAAATATTTGAATATATGTTAGCACTTTCTCTAGCAGCCTGGCCGTGTGACTTCACTTCTTTGTCTATGTCAATTAATGTGCAGAGTTCATTTAACCAATCTCAGAGACAACGTGGCAAACGGTTGCCCTAGATTAGTTGTGTGTTTTACCTGATCATAGTAATAGTAGAAGATGACTCTATCCTTGTCGTGCAGGTCCTTAAGGCTGGGCGGGGGATACCTCACCCTCAGCTCAAACCTCCACTCCTCCTTGCCCAGCCAGCGCTCCTGCACCTCGCTCATGCTGGTGTCCTGGTGGATCCACTGCACCTGGAACGCACAAACATTCTTTCAGCTTTCAATTGCCTCTCACAGTTTACAAACCACACAGTGAATGTGATGCTGAAGAACTTACAAGAGTCTATGAACCACAGAAGTTTGCACAACAAAGGACTCACTCTGTGAACCAGAACAAGGGTCTTCTAACTTTCAACTTTAGGGCCTTACTATAAAAGGGCCATCAGTGCTAAAAAATGGTTCACTTTGCCAATGTCACCCCTGCTTCAGGGAAGGTCGGCAAGAGTTGCAGGGCTTATGTTCGTTTGAGATTGGGGTTTTTATATTGTAGGTCCACATGCAGCATGTGTAAGCGCGAAATTATGCATGTCTGCTTGTGGGAATGCATTTAATATGAATCTCAAATGATACACATCTTTACAGCTTAGATTTAGATTTAGATTTAGTGCTACAGTCAAATGGATTTCTTTTGAAAGAGAAAATAGGGAAAAAGTGCAGCATGGAAGACATTGTAAGATGGGGAAGTCAAGGAAGACCATAGAGAACAAACATATAAAAAGAATGGGAAAGATAGGATCCCACATATAACTCTTCAAAGGAACTTGATTGGAAGAAAACCACCAAAGAGATGGCGTGACAGCTGGCAATCTATCTCACGGGAAATTGAAGTAGCTGCAGAAATAAATTCTTTGGATCTATGAAAGAAAAAAAGAAGAGAGTCATTTCCAAAGTTTTCTCCCATTTTTGATTAAAAAAATTGTAGATTTCCATTTTAACCCATTACCTCACTAAAAAATGACAAAATCTGTTAATAAAAATCATTATTATTATTTGTACGTCTTTTATTTCAAAAAAATCTTAAAACTAAACTTCACATAAAATTAAAACGGTACAACATAGAACATTCACTTTTTTTGCTATTTATTCAATCTTTATCTCCAGGCAGTTTTGGAAGGGTATGATATTTTTTAAATTATTCGGGCATGTGGAGAGCCACCGAGCATTTCTCACATTCCCATTGTGATTGGCTTTTCTTTTTCACTAATGAACACATTTCACAGAACCTGGACGGGTTTTGTTTGACAGGATTTGGAGGAATCTGTCTAGGGAAGTGTGCCCATTGTACAGCCTGTAATTGCGAAGGGCATGCTCCTCCAGAGGCCCGTCCTCGCCTCTTGTATGCTGGCAGGGTAATACTCTCCAATATACTTTCTGCCGTACGGATTCTATAATCGCTGTATGTCAGCCTTTGCACGTTGGAAATATTTTTATGCAAAGCATTAGTATTATATAGGGGCATGTCAGCCAAATAAAAGATTTTTTTTTTGTAGCCCTTGGAGTATCTCCGCATAATTGGAAAAGAAGCCAAGCACTGGTCATTTCTGTCAACTCCACCCATCCCCCGATTATAATCCAAATTGTTTTTCAAAGATGTGAAATCACTTGAATCACTAGCATATTCTTCAATTTCACTTTCACTACAACTGTCAAGTAGCAATTGTTCCATTTCAACATTTGATAAAATATAACGCGCGCGGCGGGATTGTTTACTTTTGCGGGCGGCCATTTGGGAAGCACTGTCAAAACAAATAAAAAATAATACGTAAAAAACTTGAGTAACTATATTTTTTCATTAGAATATAATTCGTAATTATTTAATCACCAATATTTACATGGATAAAGTTGTTGTCAATGATTTTTTATGCATAAAATGATGACGCAATGACAGACCGGCGTTTCGCCGGCGTAGTGCTAAGTACCAAAATCTAGGTCAACGGCGATTCGCCGGCTTCGTGCGCCAATGGGTTAAGACTCAAGTGTGAAGAAGCAATTTAAAGTATAACTAATCCACCTGCATATGTTATTCGAGGGACATTATGCGGTGTACCGGTGCATGTACTCCGGTCGCCTGCGCAGACAGACCTCTCGGGTAGATCGTAGCGTGTACGCTAACATAAGACTCGGGGATTTCCTTACCTCGTTGGTGGTGTTATGCCTGGCGCGCAGTGCCAGACAACGGCTGTAGTGTCGTGCAGGAGTGGCCAGCCTCGCGGTCACCAGACCAATCACCCCGCGCACATCGCTCGCCTCACCAAATTTCACCACGTAGAAGCCGCTGTTGGGCAGGTGCACCTTCAGCGTGGTGGGCTTCTCCCCTGAAACAAACAACATTTTAATACATAAAATAAAAACAATTTTGTATTCAATTACGTTGAGTATATTGACCATTCGGTGAGTATACTGACCATTCGGTGAGTATTTTGACCATTTTAATCATCATGATAGAGAATCTTAAGAGAACTACTCCTGTTGGAAGATCTATGCTGTGGGGGGAGGGGGAACAATGTGAGGAGAGATTCGGCAGGTGGCAAGCTGGAGGACCGAGGATAGATGCGGATGGAGGCTCAAGATAACGGAGGCCAAGGAGAGAAATGGTGTGGACCAGTGGATATGTGTTTTTTTGGCAGCCAATAAGATTGCACACTAGTGCCTTTTGAAGAGGGACAGAAAACAATCAACCAAAACTTTATATGTCCAACTTGACAACAACTCTTGCCTCTTTTCCTGAATAAGAGGGCGAATCAATTCTTACAGCATAGGAGACTAGTTTTATACCAACAAGTCAGCATTAAATGATTTCACGGTGTAATCTTCTAGAAGTGTTGCATTTGTTCACCTGGTGTTCCGGGCACGTCTCCCTTCCTGCGGTGCTGAGGAGACCCCCCGGGCTGTGGGGCCGCCATGCTGCTCCCACTGCTGCTGCTGCTGCCGCTGCTGCTACTGCTGCCACTGCTGCCCGCCTTCCCGGGGCCAGCGCCCGCTACCACCCCGCCCACACCATTACCTGGAGACGGATCATGGCTGCAACAAAACACATACAAACAATTACTACATTGGACTATACAGTGTACATGCACTAATGTGCTCCAGAGAGCTAGAACTGAGAGACTATGGACTCTCACGTTATGAATATTTGAAATTTAGGGAATATTTGTGATGTCACCTGGCCAAGCTAAAGATACTACACAGCGTAATATAATGTAGGTACTTTAAACATTTAATTGTACTATACTGCATTTAGCATGGCTGCCAACTGTATGGTCATAGTGCTGTAAAGTATAAAAAATACATGATTATCGGGGATCCATTTTTAATTTTCTTAAGTCACCAATAGTCCACACCCTTAGTTAATAAAACATGGATTCCCAATAATCAGGTATTTTATATGCGAGTGACAGTTGTCTTTAATGTAGTGCATACAACTTTAGTATATATTCAATATAGCTACTTCATATTACACTGAACTTATGGCTAACTGTTCTTTGCCTTTAGCCCGCCCGGACAAGTGACTTCCCTCCCTTCAAATGTGTTTGATTACCTACATGGTATGCACTTCCACATGCAACGCAACTAAGCTTCACATTAAATATTACTTCTTGCCGCGTTTGGCGTCATGGCTTGCTTGCATGTTGCGAGTGAACCTATTTATTTTTACAGGTAAGGGGGCCGGCCTTACGCTAACTACTTCAGTTGAAGTAGGGGTTTCCCAGGCCCCGAGGGAGCTGGCACTCATTTCCTAAACATGCTGAACTTTGCATGTATTTTATTTTTGAGCTTAAAATAAACACTGAAATGGGAAACCATTTCTGACACCATCGGTGGGCAATTTAAAAAAACCGCGGAAATTGCAAGGTGCAAAATAAAACCAACTGTAAATATAACGTTACTTGTTGCAAACAATAAATTTAAATTTAAACTAAAATAAAAATAAGATTTCCTCGATAAAATTTGCAACCAAACATGGAGGTAATAATTCTACTTATAAATCCATGCAACAAAATACAAATATCAAACGGTTCAGGTGTTCAACATTAAATAAATTGTTGTACAAATTGGCGGGGTTTTTACACCTCTAGTAAATGTTGTAACAGATTTATGTCGTGTTGTTGCCATATCTGTAGCAGCATAAAAACTCGCGCTGCCCAAATGGAGTGAAATAAAATTGTCTATGCAGTTATACGATTACTATAAAACCTCAATGTTCGACAATGATCTAACGAAAATTGAGATAAAATAAAAATAAAACAGAATGCACGGTTAACTGGAAGAATTCTATGCTGTGGTTTAAGTATTAAATAATATGTATAAAAGTGACTTGAAACTGAATAAAAAGACAAAGGGGCCGTCCATAAATTACGTCATCGATTTTGGCCGATTTTCGACCCCCCCCCTTACAATCATCCTATAGTAATTATCTAATGACCCCCCACCCCCCCTCCCTCTTGCTGTAATAATGGATGAGCTTAATAATTAATAATGTTATATTACTTACATAATATTTTGTAGAAATTGGTATTTACAAGAACGACGTCACTTTTGGTACTCGTACATCATTTGCCATCATCCGCAGACCAGACTCCCCCCCCTTAATGCGAATGACGTAATATATGGACAGCCCCAAAGTTTGAAAAATTACAGATGGTATTTTTGGTTCGTTTTTAAGTCTACTATGATGACAAGGAAAGATATTAAAAAGCTCTCGAGGGGGGCTGGTTCTCATTTCTTGTCCAGGTTGAGTAAGCGTTGCCGATATTTTTTACTTGGTTTTGAAATTAACACCGAAACCGGAAATCATTTCTGACACTCTTGTCGGGAGTCGAACCCTAACCCTCTGGTAAGGAACGCAAGCATTCTACCCTCCGAGCTATTGACTGGACGACAGAAAAGAAAATAGCATGTACAAAACAACTCTACATAAGTTTCCCAAATTATATGTATATGAGAACTTAAAGAGGCTGTATTCCAATTGTATACGAATTTTTGACTGTTTACTAACTAGTTGCTACCTAAATCTGTAAATATTTTTGGAAATTTATACTAGGGATACAGGATAAAGAATTCTACGTGGCATGAAATGAGAAAAATCCCAAAAATGAAGTGAAGCACTAATTCTATCACATACGAAAATCGAAACAAACGAAAATTGAGGATAGATTGTAAAATGGGATATTGTTTACCGTTCGCTATCGGCACTATCGTGTAGAAAGTCACTGGCCATGACCATAGACCCCCAATGGTAATAGCACCATGGAATGCTATACAATCCCAGGGCATTCCACACCTGGCACCACTAACAGGAGGTCGCGTGCCGTAGCGATACTTCAATCGCTACATAATGCAGGATTTCGTCACCACGTGTGATGCTCTGTTTACCTGTGACCATCGATCTACATAAAATACATAGATGGCGTACGTCTGTTTTTTCTCATAGCAGTAAACGTACCATGAAACAGATTAATAGGTAAACCACGCAAAAATGAGATATTAGATATTAATCTCACACAGCAGTGCCTAGTCGTGTCAGCCATAGCTGTCTCTTTGTTTGCAATCCTCTTGAGCCGCGAATAGGAGGAGACACCTATGAACCGCTTTCTATCCTGGAAGTTCTTGGGCGACCTCTTGTTTGTCTTCCCAAGATTTTTCCTTCAGAGATGTTGCTAAGAAATGTGCTGCATCTAATCGAGTGTCATATAGACACACTTTATTGATAGCTCAATCGCTATATAATTAAGTATTCGTCACATGTGATTCTTTGTTCACCTGTGACATATCTTAACCAATGAGTATATGTTCGAGATAAAAAGGAGTGTCATGAGGAGGTATTTTCAATGATGATGATGGAATTATGGTAGTTGGGATGACGACTATGAGAAACATTATAATCTAAAAAGCACCGATTAGAGACAGACATCACTCGAAAAACACTGTTTTCTAAGGTCCATTTCAGGTACAACGCAGTCTGCCTAATTTTTCTATAGATTACCGGACAAACCGTGTGAAAGCTTTCATATGTGGATCTCCATAAAGTACTGACTTCTGGCTCGGCGCTGGATAGAAAAAACAAACAATACACAATCCTGGCAGAATGCCTCTAGTGAGTAATGACTATTTTTTTTAATTTCATTTGGAGATTTTTTTTGTAAACATAATAAATGTACCTACTCGTACTGAGAACTTTTTATCAAATGGATTTGGCTCAAAACGTCTCTTATAGTAAATAAGACTGGATTCCCGATAGTCTGGGATTATTTCTAGTTAACAGATTACAGAATTGTCAAACCTATGCAGTTGACGGTAATGCTAAATGCAATACGTAGTAGTGCCTTAGTCTCTTTTAACTACCTACTTAATTTTGTACTGAAGTTATGACTTACAGTCACTGCCTCTAGCCCGGCCAAGTGACATCACGTTTTTCACCACAATTCAAAATGAAGTAGTATATTGCAAAATTGAAACTTAAAAATCACGTTTCGTAGATCAATAGCACACTAGACGCATTTTGAATGATTTGTCGATGAGTTTTTCTATCGTCGCCGGGTCGCAAGTCTAGAAGTGTAGGAGAGTTTGAAAGGTTTCACACAGTTTGTTCGTTAATCCATAAACAAACCGGGCAGAATACGTTGTTTCTGAAAAGGCACTTAGGTCCATTTTCATACAAAATTCCCAATTCCACTCGATTCCTTAGTAAGCTTTTACAGGTTTGCACTTGAGTAGGTACAGGCGGCAGGTACTAATATGCATAACTTCGACTAAATAAAATAAAAACTTAGGAATGTGAATAAAAAGCAACATAATTTGCAAATAAACGTGCGGAGTCACGAAGTCTGGCGATTGATTTTTTTGCATTTATTTTTTCCGATCACGTCTTAGTTCAGGTGGAATGAATTTCCCGTTTTGAATGTTCTGCCCAAATATGGAGTACACACGAACAGTAACCTAAGTAAAACGTTACCTTAAGTTTTACGAATAATGTATGGATACTCAAAAGCTCACTAGTCGTGCTGTTTTAGTTTCCTTACATATTTTGGTAGAAGCTATGGTTCAGTGAAAACGAAAAGGTTTAAAGTTGGAATAAAGAGCATCTATCTATAATCTATAATCTAAGTTGCAAGGATATATTCATTTAAAGCTCTCAGATGTATGCCCACAAACCAACAAGTGTAGTTCGCGCTTACAAATGCTGAATGTGTACTTACCTACAAATAAAATCCAAACCTCAAATGAACATAAGCCCCACAACTTTTGCCGACCTTCCCTGAAACAGGGGTGACATTGGCAAAGTGAACCCTTTTTTACAGTATGGGTGGTCAGCCTCATACCAACCTATAAGTCAAGGAATATGAATAATAAATTACATTTAAATATAAAAAAGAACAAAACCTTACAAAGAAATCTATACAAAAAAAGTCAAAAATTTCCTACGCAAAAAATGTAGCAAATGAATACACCAACATTAGAAATCAACATTGCAGATTAGCCGCCACTTCTTCCTGTCCTAACGCAAGCATGCTAACTAATAATCCATTAATTATTTATTAACTAGGCGTTTTATTAACAAATCGATGCAGTCGAATCAAGGTTTTAATGTCTATACATTTTAAGTAAAGTTCGTCATAAACCGAATCGTTCGAATTATGAAGCATTCGTGTAAAAGAAAAAAAAAGAGTTCTTTTATTCTTCGAAACAAAAAAAAAGTGACGTGCTTTGAAAACAAATACGAATGATTGATTAAAAGATGAACCATGAAAAAGAAAACGAGGAAAACGTATGAGACTATAATCTATAATCTAAGTTCCAAAGATACATCAACATTTAAGATTAATACTAAATGCATTCTCACAAGCAGACACGTATTAGGTCGCACTTACACATGCCGCATGTGGACTTGCCACATAAAAACCCGATCTTAAATGAGCATAAGCCCTGAAACTCTTGCCGACCTTCTCTGACTCAGGGGTGATATTGGAAAAGTGAGCAATTGTTTTACAGTATTTGTGGTCAGTCTCATACCATCCTGAAAGTCAAGGAACAAGACGGTTAAAAATATTTATCAGATTTTGTACCAAAATCAAGACAGTAAACTATTTCTGCAGCTCATACGTGGCTCGCATCGAAGGAATACGTTTTTGTGCGGACTCTTTTTTTTGATAATTACAGATGCAAAAGTACGAAAGTGGAGGCGTGCGATTGTTGAGGTATTTTTAAGATGTTATTAGCATGTATTGAAATGTGTTTTTTCATCGTATTTACTGGTGCTATTAAGCAAAACAAGGAAATGCAAAATAAGTGAATAATGGATTCATAGCTGCAGTTAGCCTTTTATGGGTTTCAATGATCGATCAGACGTGGATGAAATTACAATATTACATGCATGCGAATAAAAAATACACGTATTTTTACTAAGGACCATAATAAAATAACTGAGTAACTAACTACGTTTTATCAAATATTTTTTTACTGTTTTTCCTTTTAAAATCTTTCGCAGTAGGTATTACTTTTTCTATTCTTTTCGATTTAAAAAAAATGAGATGACTGAATCAAATGAAAGAAGTATGTAAGGGCCAAAATAAAGCGCGGTTGATTTGCAATGTAGGCGGCTATTATTTTTAAATTAAAATTTAATTTCTAAGTTGTTTTTAAGTTACTTTTTGTAAATTATTTATAATTGTATGTGCTCCTTGACTGATACTCTGTGCTTTAAAAATTGGTTCACTTTTGCCATTGCCACCCCGTTTCAGGGAAAGGCAATAGGTAGAAGGTGTATGTTCATGTGAGGTTTGGTTTATTTGTTGGTACGCATAATGTGTAGGCGAGAAACACATGTACCTGTCTGTGGGCATGCATTTAACATGAGCCTTAAATGAAAACATATCTTTGCAACTTACATTATAGATAGATACATAAATGGAAATGATGTCTTATGTTACAATACAATTATGTCATTTCGAAAAAAAACCTGAATTACCGTCTTTGGTTCCAAACGATTAAATTATTTATGATAAATGTTAATTACAAAATTGATTAATTAAGCAAAAAAACTAGGGTATGTAAATAATAAACTAAAAAAATATGTCACGCGTGCATAAATGCTCTGTACCCACATTGTGGCTCACGTATGTAATTACAGCGAATTAATATGATGTAAGTATGGAATATAAAATGTAAATTGGAGCAATTACTCGAGATTAGACATCACAGCTTTAACCACGCTTTTAAGAAAAATACGTAGGTGGGGTAGACTAACAAATCTTAGCCCCAAAATTTTATTACAAGGAAGCACTGACATATAATACAATGGACCCGAAATCAGCTGACGGCATTGAAGCGGAGTATGGGACACAAATGTCAGCCAGACCTGTCAAACACGACATAATACTTAATAGCTTTCTTCATCATGTGTTTCGACACCCAATAATTACAAGTATCGTATTGTATTTTTTTTACTTTTAAGGTATTTTTTTGTTTCTTGACAAAATGGGTTAATATGATGCTGACACCCCATGCTGTTCAAACTTGGTTCACTCTTGCCAATGCCACCCCGGTTTCAGGGAAGAGCAGCAGGAGTTGCAAGGTTTATATTCATGCGAGTTTTTTTGTTACTGAACATGTAGCATGTGTAAGCGCAAACTTGCCTGTGGACGTGCATTGAGTGTACGCATTAAATGTCAATGTATATTTGCAACGTAGATTATAGATAGATGTACATAGAATGTAACGTCATTGATATCTCAACGGCACCTAGCACTTAGCACAAAATAATATCTGATGTAGTTAAAAGATGTCGACACCTTAAAAGCATTATTGAATAAGTTCCGATTTACTGATTTGAGAAATCGTTTGTAAAACATTTTATTCAATGTAACTTCTCATAGTAAGTGATCTAATTATAAGGAAGTGCTCATGACAAACTTCTAAACTACAGAATTTTTGCACTGGTTAAGTGTTTTCTCTTGTAGAAAATAGGAAAAAATGTGCAATTATCTGAGAAACCCATGTTAGCGAAGTATGTCACTTATTCAGTTTTACCTTTAAGGTTGACGATATGTCATGGCATGTTCCACCTGTAATCATTGATGACATATGTATCTGACACAAATACGGAACATGAGCAGAACACGATGATGTGGATGCGATGGAGAAGCCATGCGTGCGACCACGCCTTCCTGGGAGTGTCGCGAGGCCAATTAACTTAATGACCTAACCACAGACAAACGGATGACGTGTGGTCACTGCATTACATATTAGATTATCACATACATGGAGATCTTCAAATCGCCCTTTGGAGACTCATACTTTAAAAACTTCATCCAAATAAATCCCTTTGATCGGTCGGGAGTTCAGTTGGTAGAATGCTGGTGTTCCATGCCAAAGTTATCAGAAAAGGATATCAGAAATGATATTCTTGGGTTTTACTTTACCCGTTTCGGTGTTGATTTCAAACCAAAAATAAATTTAAAAAAAACTTTGACAGAAAATTTCCGTGATATACAGGGTTTGATGACTGGGATAATTAACAAAAATAAAATAATAATATTTAGCTTTTCGCAAGGAACCTGTCTCTGAAGTCTCAGCGAGCGTCAACAGATCTCACCGTCTCTATGCTTTTTAAAGACTCCTTCCTATATTCCAGATAATATAGAGGTCTATGCCACTTGCTGGTGTAACGCAGAGGTGTGGGTATTGGTGATGAGGCGGTTGATGTCCTGGGCTGGAAGTCTCATCACCACGGTAATTCTTACCTACCGAATATCCGTAATATTTGTATGAAGACCTGTCAATCCAAGATGCCTGCATGTGAACAGCTGATTAGTCAAATCATACAAATATTCCATATTCATACAAATATTACCGATATTCGGTAGGTAAGAATTACTGTGGTGATGAGACTTCCAGCCCAGATCCTTTGTTGTAGGGCTGCTAGCTGCACATTGATTAACGTGTCGTCATGAATATTTGAAGATAAAATGCAATAAAACATGACGGCGTGTAGGCAGCTGATTAATTTTATATGGTACGTCGATCAGGTGTTTACACGCCGTCTTGTTGTATTCCATTCTATCTTCAAATAGAAACGGACAGATCTACCAACGATCGTTGAGGATTCAGGCCCAGCTCACAGCAAGTGCACAAGTGGGTTGGTTGTCAGTTGTTAGTGGTTGTTTGCTGTTGTCATGGTTACCTCCTGGCCCTGGGTCTGGAGAACCTCCAGGTGTCGCTGTGCCTGTGGCCTGCGGCGGCGCTAGCGCTGGAGGGTGGTGCGCGCACGCGCAGCACGCACAGCAGGCTGCGCGGCCGGGCGCGCCGGGCCATCGCGCTTGGTCATGCACTCGCACTAACGACAACACCTTACCAGCACTGACACACTTCAAGGTCAAATTGAACTTAAATAACAATCACCGATCACTAGATACAAATATCACTTCACGCTGATGAACAAAAGGCAATGTTTTTTTTTTTTAATATATTCGTAAACAGGAGAATAAAATTCACCTACATATTTCGGCCGGGTTCGGAAAAAGATATTTAAATATATTATCAATACAAAATTCATTTTTTTATTCGCCGGATAGAGTCGTATAGAATCAAAGTCGGCATTTTATGATGTTTTCTAAAATGAAATAAATGACTAATAGAAGTACACACACAATTGTCTCATCATTTCCGTATACATATTTATTAGGATTTATATTGAATGCATACCCACAAACAGACTCGTTTAAGTTTGTGCATACAAAGGTTACATTTGTACCTGCTTACGAAATAAAAACCAAATCTCAAATGAACATAAACCCTGAAAGTCTAGGTAAAATTCCCTGAAACAGCCCGGGGTGATTTTGGCATAGTAAACCAAGTTTTTACAGTACCTATAGATCGTCAGCTTCCTATAAGTATAGGAACAACAAAAAATGCATTCAGCCTTGACTTATAAATTTATATCAATAAGAAACATTGTCAGATCTCAAATTAGTATAAAATATTGAAACAAAAATAAAAACAAAGTTTTTCTTCACGAGTTGAGTTTAATATTTTGAACGCTTCCGGAATGTTAATAGACCACTTTTAAAAGAACAACTGTTTTAATTAAATCTTCGCAATTCCAATACACAAACCCTTAAAATTTTACGGTGTTATTCACACACAAAGCAAATCCAAGGCTCTACAGTAATCTAACCTCACCTAACCTAACGTGAATTTCCCGTACAAAAAAACGATAATCAATGGATCAGCTTGACTTGTGAATAGCCCTGTTAACATGTAATGTATTATTTTTATGTGCTGAAGGAAGAAATTGCCTAAAATGCATTTGTCTCTACCCAATGCACGCTTCTAATGTTAAGCGACGGTTTACAGAAAGTTTAGGCTTAATTGGTCGCCTCTTAAGTTGGTGGAGAATGATTCACTCCGTCATAACGGTGTCCAGCTCAGTTGGCAGCGCCTCGTATGAGATGGGAGTTCCTGGTAGTGCACGTCCAGGAATACCTCACAGCCAGTCTAGCGTGAGCAGACTATACTCACGGGCGACAAAAACACGACAATTAACCGGTTTGCTGCCAGACAAAACATACAAGTCAAGAAAACTATACTAGCTACGCCACAAACGAGATATTTCGTAAAAAATTAAGAATGAAAAACGGAATTTACAAATAATCATAACTTGGAAGAGGATGAGAGGACAGAAGTACAAAATAATATAATAAGATCACTGTTTCCCCAACCTTTTTTCGTCCATGGCCCCTTTATGCGTAATAATAGGTCGGGGGAAAAATCTTTTCGCATAAAGTGTGTATATACTTGGAATAAAATATCTTTGGCTGTACTATTTGCATCTGGCTGGGTTTCATCACATTAAAATGGGGACATTTCAAAAAATTATAAAATTGGGATAATTTTGTTTCCCGATATTTTTCATTTGTTTTTCTTTCTGTCAAAATGAGTGAATCGAATGAATACATTAGATACATTTTGAAATTTCATAACAAAAAAGAGAAAAATGCAACGCAAGCCGCGAAAAATAATTGTGACGTTTATGGACCTAATGCAGTGTTAGTAAAGGTGAAATTCCACCAGTGTGCCGCACTGTGCTGCACAGTGCGGCACACTGGTGGAATTTCACCTTTATTATCTGTTGATATAAAGGTGAAATTCCACCACTGTGCCGCACTGTGCTGCACAGTGCGGCACACTGGTGGAATTTCACCTTAAGAGTAGCACAAAGTTGGTTTAAGCGTTTTAAGTCCGGGAATTTTGATGTCAAAGATGCACCTCGCTCTGGTCGCCGAAACCAATTTTCATATAAAATGCGAAGAAACTTTTTCCCCGACCTATTAGATTAGCCCATCGCCCCCTCATGCGTAAACTTCGACTTCGATTCTTGTACATATATACCTCTGTATAGCCCATACCTTTACTAATTTGATCAAGCCATTTCTTTCGCGGTCTTCCCCTGAAGATATCTTTTGTCCAGAGTTCATCGTCCATTTTACCGACAACTGGCAGATTGAGTACCTATGTTATGTACATGGTATAAGGATATGTGAAAGAAATTTGCAGGGGCCTATGTTCAGCAGTGCAGAGAAGGTTAGCAAAGAAGAAGTGAGTACCAATGCGTCAAGAAGGGTTCTTTCCATTATATTTTACGAATGTGTGACTGCATGCCTGTGAATGTTTACTTATAATTGTGTGTGTGTCTCTAAATGTAGGTATTTGGATGGTTGTACTAGTGTTCGTTCGAAGCTTCTAATTAAGAAGATTCTAGCACGGTATGGCGTATGCCAGAATAACCCTTATACACCTATAAATAGAGATGACGATGCTTTGAGGGTATAAGAGGCGCCGAGCTTACCAGTACAAAAGTTAACTATGAACCAAATGAGAGTGAAGCCTAAAATAAATTGTGTAAAATAAATAAATCGAGGTTGTATTAAATTGACCCCCAAATAAATCGTAACAATATGTTTCTATGGCAACGTAGTAAATATTCAAGGTAGGAAAAGGGTTAAAGTGGCAACCAAAATAAAGAAGATTAGAGATTGGGTTATATTTAACACGCGGAACCATGAAACACCGGGCTTTCCTCTTACAGGCTAGTCATAAATATCAGGAACCTGTACTCCATCCAGGCGCACATATGACATAATATATAATCCAAACATTGCATTTAAAAACTAATACGAATTTAATGTGAGTTGAAAGACTGATTCAAATGTGGAAAGACAGCTGGACGTATTCACCCAGGATCTTAATCAAGAAAAAGACGAAGAATGCTATGTTTCTTTTTTGTACTAATTGTTATGTCCCCCTGTTGCATTTCTGTGGGCGTTCATTACATGTGAATCCTAAATGTGCATGAATATGCATCTTAGATCAAAGGTAAGATGCCTTCTATTCCTCTACTAAAGGATTAGTTGATAACACATACTCGTACTCTAAGAGTTGGTTCGTTTTTCACTTGAGAGTAACAGAAATCATGATCATTTAAGGTATGGGTTTTATTTTGTGAGTAAACACGCAACATGTGTAAAAGCGAACTTACACGTGTCTTCTAGTGTACGAGCGCGAAGTGTGAATCTTTAATGTTAATATAATAAATATAACTTGGAAACTTCAAAAGAGCCCTCCACGTAAACTAAAAATAGAAACATACATACAGCCTTGAAGGATTCCATTTTAAAATTTGAAATGAGTGCCTATATTTCAAGTTAAGACAATAACTGATAATTATATGGACAAACAAAATCATGTACAAAAATTACGAAATGTTGTATACCGTTTGTTTAAACAATGTGATCCGTACATCATCCATTTACAAGCAAAAAAATAACCAAGTGCATTTGGACCGGTCCGTAGTCTGGCGGTTACCGTTTCGGACTCGTGAATGAAAGGTCGTGGGTTCGAGCTCCGGCAGAGCACAAAAATATGCGATGTGTGTTTTATATAATGTTTAATTAAATAAATCATCCTTATATATTCTTTATTATTTTTAATCCAAAAATGGTATTATTGACTGTTTTTCATTGAAATATAGTTCTGGACAACAAAATCAAAAGAATTTCTGCTTGAAAGTCTGTTTTGGTGTATCCAAAAAGTTATTTTCTGTACAATCTGTATATTTTGTTACGATGGTTTGGACATAATGGAGAAAATGAATGACGAAAGACTGACAAATAGAGTGTATGAAAGCCGTGGTAGCAAACCAGGTTTAACAGAACGGGTAGTCAGCTTCATACCAACCTTTAAGTAAAGGAGCATGTACCTACCTGCGAAAATCTAGCTTCGAAAATGTACCAACGAAAATAAGAAAGAAGTATACGGAAAATATGCTCAGTAGGAATTAAAACTCGGAAATTGAAATTGTTGAAAGAAAGCGTTTGCAGAAACGTAAAAATGTCAAAGCTATAATTCTTTCTGAAACGAGATGAGAAACAAAATAGATTTAGACTTGTAAAAATAACTGGATGTATCAAATACAGCGCAAGAGATTTACAGACTTCCGTTTCCGAATTATTTCGTTCCAAATTTAAAAATATTTTTCAAATCAAATAATAGGTCGTTTATTTTTTTAAATTATTTGACCTTGAACTTTTGACAACAGAATAGTAATATCATAATAAGGTACGAACAGAAAAATATTGGTGAGCAAACGTCAGTCTTGTATGGAACTGCCATCCTTAGCAACCAATAACAAAATATTTTACGATCAATCACAAAGCCCGGTTGATGACACAATTTGGTCTATGTTAATTCACGTGCGGACCTCATTAGTAGAAAACTGGAGGCATTAAAAATCTTCGAGAGGACGAAAACACTTTCACAATAAATATAAAAAAGAAAGGAGAAAAAGATATTGAAACTTATATTCAGATTTTTTTTACTTAAATACTTTTTTCTTTGGGACAACAGTACTTAACAACAAATCACACTATATCTATTTGCCTTTTCCCTAGCAACCCGGCCGTGTGACATCACAATTTTGTGATGTGATTCTATTAATTATTTAGGTGAAATGAAAAAAAAAACACTTCATGGTTTAAAAATTAAATAAGTATAAAACCGTACGTGGCACACAAATCACCAGCACTAAAAACAATTAAAAAACAAATCGAATTAGTCGCGCTCTATGGTCTCGCAATTCAAAAATGGAACAATGTCAATTAAATCTTTCGAAAATAGAAGAATGATCGATTTGCGTTTTTTTGAATTTGGAACGCGCGAGATGAACGTGTTGGCGCGCCTGCGCGTTCATAGACAACTGAGATGTAACGTTATTGCAGCTGAACCGTGTAGTTTAGGTATTCACATGCCGTACCTACATACGTAGACATCGGATCGTGTTATTAAATGTATGTAAACCACTTGTACATATTATACATGATTCTACCCATGTTGATGACTCCGTAACCACGGTTAGTTTTTCAGAGTAGAACGAATTAATCTGAACAAAAAACTGGAAGTCCAGATAATTAATCACTAAGCATCGTGAGATGCAAAAGGTTAAAAAAAAAAACAATATCTGCGATATTTGCAAATCCTACAATGGGAGTTTGACAAATCTGAGTAAGAAATTGCAATAATATCATCCGGCCGGGAAATCTGCTAGGAAAATCGCTAGCCTTTTTTGGCTTTTGGTTGCAGGCAGGTTGAAGGCTATGGCCCAATTATTTCCTTTAATATGTGACGTTGCCTCAACCAATGATTTTTTGTGTAATTTCTTGTCGACTTACATACGAGTAATGAACCCGCACATTTGACGATAAAAAATGTGACATCACACAGCCGGGTGGCTAGGGCCAAAGCTAACTATTTTTAGTTATTGGTTGCCAAGAGCACTAGGTACCTACATGGACGTGTACTCTGGAGTTGATTAAGAGAGTTAAATTAGAGCTGGGAGTTAAAAATTAGAAAGACAAACAAAAATAATTAACCAGATAGTGGATAATAGAGCGAACTAGTCATCGTCCTGTTGGTGCCTTGTTCTCGCACTTTGCTAAAATATCTACCATTGACCCTTTCACATGTCGCTTTTAAAGCTTCCGACAAGATTGCCACGAATTTCTTCACCCAATCGATTCATTCGATTTTTTTTATAAATTCCAGGCTTCAAGTTGTCACAAGCTTTTCAAGGTCTAAATAGTGGGTTATCATGGGCCTCATCTGCAATAAATCAACACATTTGACCTGTCACAACCCATGAGATTTTCTGAGGCACATTCCAAATAGGTGTCAAAACGGCATTCGTCTGTCAGCCCTGTGTATGGATATTACATTGGTCAAGTCAAAAGTGCGGTGATTTCATAGTACAAGACATGGTGTGGCATCGGGCGAGATCATTGATCTGCATGCCAGACAATGCAAACGTGCAGTGAACACACAATCGTCGTGCGCAATAAAGCATTTTGTCAGAACACAAATGACTAATTAGGAGCATTGCCAATGTCAACAGGTCTTTATATGTCTGATCAATCATTGGCAATTGATGGTGCAATTTGGAAGTAAGCAATCATATTATGTACAAAGCTTTCAAAATAAAAATAACAAATGTATAAGACTCTTTTTTTGGTTCAATGTAAGATACCAAAATACTCGTAACAAATACGCAATTTGATAGCAAAATACTACGAATTGTGAGACCAAAGGAAAACATTTAGTGGCCTTAAAGCGTTTTAACTGGTTAAAAATATTTGTTATTATTAAAAAACAAATTTACATATTTAAAATCAATTCGCAGTTTTAGTGCAAGAACGACAACTTTATCAAGAAGATTGTATAAAGTGGTTTAGAATAGGTGGGCGTGGGAACACCTCGCAGAACAGAGATGTGTGGAGGATCAAGGAAGAAGTTTATGCCCAAATAATTGAAATCAAGAGCATAATGACTGAAAAATAATCATTAGGTCAAAATGAGTTAAAGACAAGACAAGACAAAAGGCGAGATCTCATAAAATACAGTCCTATGATTAAAGAGAACGAAGAGAAAAAAATGCAGCGAGTAGAGGATCAAAAAGCATAGTCGAATACTGATAGGATAAAAATATGCACTTCAAAGATTCATGGAGAGGTCAATGAACAACAATCGACGCAAAATGGCTGAAAACGAAGAAATACATGTGGGTATCTATAATATAATCTATAATCTAAGTTGCAAGGATATATTCATTTAAAGCTCTTAGATGTATGCCCACAAACAAACACGTGTAGTTCGCGCTTACAAATGCTGAATGCGTACTTACAAATAAAATCCAAACCTCAAATGAACATAAGCCCTACAACTTTTGCCGACCTTCTTTGACCCACAATGTCTGAAAAAATAATGTTCTTCTTGATGTTTTAGATCAATGATATGCTGTCCACCGGGAATTGTGCTTTTGGCGAGTAGAACACCAGCCACCTCTCTATATCGTCAGCGGTCTTACTAGAAGGCGATGTCATACAGGTAAACTGTGGGCAGCCACATCGGGGATTCTCCAACTCTCCATTCTATCCACGTGGCCCCTCCGGTACCACTGCCTTTTACTGTCTTACCTCACGATATCCTATGTTTGACAAGTCTCTCTTATTTCAGAGTTTCTGACCCTGTCCTTGAGATTTCTTCCTACTATAGTCCGCAGTACCCAACTTAAAAAAAAGTATTCCAAACAATTTATTGGTCTTGACTGTGTCAGCTCTAGTCATGATACCACTTGAAATAATAGTTGATTGCGCAAAAAGAGGAACAAAGTCATTTCTGATTGATTGCGAAATATGGAGGACTAAATCGTTGATTGCGTTGTTTGGAGATGAATGAATGTGTTGTGTGGAATCCTCGTTACCCAGTCATCTCACGGAGAGAGTGCTGCATGGGCGTTCACATTACCTGGCAGCGTGGGCAGGGCATTTCTGTACCAACATACGCGAGGCTCCGCACCAAACTAGGCACAGCCAAGGCTGGACTGACTCATCATACGTCATGGAGACGTAATCCTTCGAGAGTTGTCGTAGCATGCACGTAAAGGACACTGGAAATAAAGTCCTATGATCTACTTTAGATAATTATTGATGCTTGCACTACAAATCCACTCAAATGACCAACACTTCCTCATTTTAAATAAGTAGTAACGTAGAACAAAACTTGAAGTTCAACCAAAACACACGCTAACAACTTCCTTGTACCCAATCTATTCCCTTTGTCAGCAATATTTCCGAGGAAGCAACTACGCGAGCTTCATTAAACACAAACGAGTGAGATGACCCTATCCTCATCCCCTCCATCTCCCTCCAACTGCATCTTCCATAATAAAATTTATTACCAGATATTAAACAACCAGTTTGGAGAGAATGAGTGATGAAAGATTGACGAAGAAAGTATATGTTGCTAGAATAGATGGATGTCGTGGTAGAGGAAGACCGAGAAAAGTGTGGAAGGATCAAATCTCTGAAATAGCGAATGAATGGGATATCCAGAGTCATAATAAAAGGAGGACTTGTATGAAAAAGGTTATGACTCTGGATGAAATGAAAGAAGTATGCAAGGACAGGAAGAAGTGGCGGCTAATCTGCAATGCTGATTTTTAATGTTGGTTTATTGGCTTGCTACATTTTTTGCATAAGACATTTCTTTTTTTTTTACTTTTTTTGTATAGATTTATTTTTAAGGTTTTGTTGTTTTCTTATACTTAAATGTTATTTTTTACTCGTATTCCTTGACTTATAGGTTGGTATGAGGCTGACCACCCATACTGTAAAAAATGGTTCACTTTGCCAATGTCACCCCTGTTTCAGGGAATGTCGGCAAGAGTTGCAGGGCTTATGTTCATTTGAGGTTTGGATTTTATTTGTAAGTACACAATCAGCATTTGTAAGCGCGAATTACACGTGTTTGTTTGTGGGCATACATCTGAGAGCTTTGAATGAATATATCCTTGCAACTTAGATTATAGATTATTATATTATAGATTATAGTACAAATTACAAGAGCAGATTAAAGGCAAGAGAGACTTTTTGTTTAGGCTTTATCGAGCCCCATTAGACGTTGATTTAATGCATTATTCAACAGCTCTCGATCATTTTTCGTAATGACAGTAATGAATCGAGTTAACTTTTCAATTATCCGTATATTTATATTGCACGTGCACAAATCGCGTGGGGTGTCGGAACGTTGCGCCACGTGTCACAAATTTCAAATATCAAGTAAAAGCCATAACGACTGCAGCAGGTATCCACAATGTGTACTTCTTTGAAGTGCCACATTTATCGAAGACTGGCTATCTATTATCTAAGTTGCAAAGATATATAAACATTTACGATTCACATTACAAACAGAAAGCAACCTAAAAGCAAATCAATTATTTGTATTCCTTAAATGCCTTCGTCGGTGTTATGGCCGCGGGGATCAAGTCAGGTTATTTGGAACCGGATAACGTAGTGTTGGTTCGAATCCCGCGACGATAACTTCGACCCTGGTTCAAAAGATGCCGTTGCATGCACACAAGCTTTTGCTTTCGCATGAAGACAACTGGCCAGGCAAAATAGGTTGGTGGATTGCATTCCTTTCCACAAATCTACTTAAGAAAAAAAAAAAAAACTTCAAGTGCCACATATCGAAGATCCGCCATCATTATGGATATTTTTTAGATACAGATTTAATTTAAAAAGTTCACTTAAAATTATGACCCTGGATGAAATAAAACAAGTATGCAAGGACACAAAATAAACGTCTATCTTCTTTTCCCACAGCACGCATTTTGGTCGGTTTGTCAATATTTTTTTCTATCCGGTGCCGGATAGGAAGTCTAGTAGTGTATGGGGATGTGTGCATGAAAGCTTTTCACAAGGTTTGTCCAGTGATCCAAACAGACAAATCGGACGTAATTGGTTTAGTGTGAAAAGGGCTACGACTGTTATATTGTATGCCAACGATTTCTATTCATTTATTGTTTGTTTTTCGGTTATCTTCTTCTTCGCTATATTGAACGGTATTTTCCAGTATAAGCTGATCTCAAACGCTTCCATTCAGATTGAACGATCTCGACTTTTCTAGCGATCGATTCGGTAGATAGCAAGCTGGATGGAAAAAAAATGATGGTCCGATCCGCTGTTCACACGCCGCCATGTTTTATCGCCCGCTATCTACCGATATGATCGCTAGGTAAGCCGAGAATAAAGGGGCCGCTCTCCAGAACTTGTGTAAGCGTCCATCTCCCAGTTTCGCTACGAACGATCAGTACCTACCTTCTTTTCGTGCTACTTCTATCGAAGATCGGTGATGATCATGGCTATTTTGACTTTGGATGCTGCGGCTCGAAACAGGGACTTGGTACTTCTGCCGAACCATTACCACAAGTATAAAATATTGCATATACTTCTCTCGATCGCGTAAATAGAAAAAAAAATGCGTTAAACTAAATCAATCAACAGGGGTGCTGTTGTATCCTCCAACATTATTTTATTTACGCGATCGAGAAGAATTTACGCAATGGATACTTGGGGCACAGGCAAACACAGAATTTCACCATCATTTTATAAAGTTCAACACGTATTGAGTATTTACTTAGAATTAGTACAAGTGTCTCTTTTGTTGTTAACAAATGTTGTAGAGTTGCAAAAGGTTAGGCGCCATAAAATAAACTGTAGGATTTCTCTTGAGCATTTTCTAATACAACAAGTAATGTCTTTTTTACTGGTTTCTTGTTATTTTAGAGTTGCGAAGAAATGAAGAAAGCGCTGCATCGCCTATTGTTGAATGAAATTATTTTTTGTAACGAATTAAAAGAATGACTCCTGCATCCCATACTTGATATGATCGCGTGGACAAATGACTAAGGACGTAGGTACACGCCAAGAGTTCCTACAGGATCCATTGGCAGATATGTGCTAGCCCTCCTACGAGAGACTCAAAAGGATTGCCTTGGATAGGGAGGAATGGAGAAAAAGAGACGAAAATTGCTGCGACGCAATACTAGGATTGAAACAGAAAAATAATAAAAGGACAGCTTGTATGAAAAAGATTAAGTCTCTGAATGACATAAACGAATTATGCATGGACCGAAAAGAAATGGCAAACGAAAGAGATCGTAAACTAAAAGGGTCGATTATCTAGATTTTCAGCAGTAACTTTGTGAAAGTTCATGTTAAACAATAATAAAACTCATGTGAATTAAAACAAAGTAATTTTTATTTTAATCTATTAAAAGAGTCAATGTTGCAACGAAAAAAAAAACACATATAGCGCGAATTTTTACCGCATTGCTCCCAAAAGGATCGCATGTGCAGACCTATTTATTTTAACAGGTAATGGAGCCGGACCGTTAACTAAAAGGGTCAATATCAGAGAGATGAAAATTGTTGGTGTCTCCGTGGGATTTTGCCCGCGGCCCGGCTTGTTGTCAGCTATAAGGTTACATTTGCTAGGCCGGTGTGACGAAACTGGGTTTACGCACTTCACTCCCACGACAACGCTGTATATAAAATAATATTATTTTATTCTCGAATTACTTATCGAAAAAGTATTTGCGGGATTGAAGGTATATTAAACAACTTCTAAAACGCTGACTTTTTTTCTTACAAGAAAAATCTTAAGATTTTTCTACAAAAATTGTAACCGTTCTTAGCTAGAATGACACATTCGGGTAATATTCAACCCGGAGTGAAGAACTTTAAATCTATAGGTGTATTTCGTGGAGCACTCATGATACACCTTTTCCAAAAGTCTAATCCGTGATCGGAGAGGGCCCTTGAGGTGTGACACACATAAAAAAGTTCTCTCTTATCGTGTGTAATTTTAAAATGAATTAAGCCTGATCCGTCTGATATAATATAATAGACACCCAATAAGGTGTCAGAAATGATTTCCCGTTTCAGTGTTTATTTCAAGCCCAAAAATAAAATGCCGGCAAATTTTACTCAGCCTTTACAAGAAATGAGCAGTAGCCCCCCGGGAGCTGAGAAACACCCGCTTCAACTGTAGTGGTTGGCGTAAGCCCCCCCCCCCCCTTACCTACACCCCGAGTATAAACATTGCATGAAATTCGCTTTGGTTCCATAAATAAATAAAATGTATGGGATATACGACAGCACTCCAAGAGAGCGATTTCCTTTTCATACATTTTTTCGATTTACGCAATCGAGGTGAGTTTAAGCAAAGCTTTGTATATGGGGCCCTGTTGCCGTGGTCTATCGAAGCTAGAGCTTCCGCACGACTTTCACGAGTTCCCTTGTGACGAGAGGAGGAGAATTAAGTGAAGATACGAGTACTTCATCATAACACCTCTGCGGCACTACAACAAGTGTCATAGACCCCTACAGTCTCTAGAATCTAGGGAGTCTCCCGCACAGGATTTCTTAAAAAAAAAAATCAAGCACCGTGATAGTACCGATAGAAGAGGTTGAGCATTCCAATCTTTCGTCTAGGTATATTTGAGAGATGGTAGAGCTACTACATTCCTATTTATAATAATAAGTTGTTAGAAAAAACGCAAGGACTAAAAATGGACTTAGTAAGTTTGAAATTGAATACACGTATTTCACATGCCAGTTCAGGTTGGCTCTGTGTTTTATTTTGGGCGTTGACTTATAAAAACTAAATTTGCATAATATTCAATGTTCGAATGACGAATCCGAGTGATAATAAACAGAAAAAAACATTTCACAACCACGTGACACGGCGGCCTAACGTAAAGTGAACAAAAGAAACTACCAACGTGTGGCTTTATAGTGTAATTTATTCCTCTGGTGACAATGCGGGAGACATTATAAGAAACATGTAAAACGCATTTTATGGAATCTAAAATTATTACATCGAATATTAAATTGGAAAGCTAAGACAGCCTGAGGGCTAGGGCTCGATTCCACCAAAGAGCCGTGAAAACCACGGTGCAGTCTTCCGTACTCTGGTTTGGTGTCACGACAAAATGTCCATTGACAGAATGCCCGCCCATTGACAGAATGGTACCCTCTGGTTTGTTGGTCGGTGGAGGCGGAGCTTAAAACCAAAAAACCTGTGGTCCTGTGGCGGAGCTTAACCAAAAAAATATCGAAATGTCGATTAATCGATATTTCTAATATCGATGAAAATATCAATATAATCGATATTTCTAATATCGATGAAAATATCAATATTTTTCAAAAAAAATATCGGTAGGTACTTTTGATATATCGACATATATCGCCCATCCCTAACTGCCAGTACGCTTTCAGCGGCGACGCGGTGAAGAAGTGGGTCTTCGTTGCCTTTTTGAAAGATTTATGCCCGTTTTCACCAAGAATATTTAAAGATAAAGTGCTGTTTAAAAATATTTAGGTACCAGTTTTGTTTTCACCAGCATTTAAGAACCTCTTAACTCGCTAAGAACTTCTTATATTTGCGAGCCCGATATTCCGCTCCCTAAACTGTCTCTTACGCTAAAGGACACTTTAGCGGCCTGTCAGTGAGGTTATGTCATGTTTAAACTGCAAATAAGTGGATATGAACGCCGATATCCTTGGTTTTTTAGAAACTCTTGAGGATATAGAAGTTGCTAGGACTTATCTACGTCCAAAAAGTTTTGAGTAAGGTAAAAAAATGTCGATAAGAATGACATCGATTTTTGGTGCGGATATCGGCTGTCAAAAATACAATCATGTAGCTCCTTGCTGGATAAAATTGTAGTAATTTTTATATTTTCGGACAACAGAGCTGTACACATATAGTTTTGGTAAAGATGTTGTGGAATAACTATTATCGTCCATAAATTTATTACGTATTTAAAAACATCGATCGATATTTATAGGTACCTACCATAAATTTGTCATATCACAGGCCTTATGATATCCTTCAGATGGATTGTTACTTATTGTTTTGTACAGAAACAATTCAGTGACACACGGGGATAACTGATTAGAGGCATTACAATTTTATGCCACTGTAAGCCATCAGCTGATATCTGTGACAGACGTGAGGCGTAAATGTAGCCCCATGTAGCAGGATTGAACAAGTTTCTCGCGGTCAGCCTCTGAAAAGTTGAACCATGTTTCTTCTTTAATTTGATAATTGATTGGTGACCGCCGTATATTTGAAAATGCCGATTTTACATGTCGAATGTGAATTGTCAACAAAAACAAAACCGCATCTGAATGCATCTGCAGACTACAAGCCGGCAACATTACGCTTTTTTTATAGTGTGTGCATATCAAAATATACTATGTACACACCATTGTAAAGATAAAAAATCAATTAAAAAATAATATTTGCAGCGTAAATGGTAGATATTATTATAAACATCAAATATTCATGTGTTGTTTTTATTTGAAATGTGTATATTATTTTATAAACCATAAAATACATTTCGAATTTACAAAAATCGAATTTCACAACACTAGTGGTTTGCTAAACAGGCTCCTAGCTAGGTGGCCGATTTTTAGGTGACAGTTTCACTCGTGAAACTCAACGGTGCTAGGTACCCGTTTAAAGAGTCTCTTATATTTAAATACTTTTAGCTAGGTGACGGTTTAGAAGGAGTCGGTGAAAACGGGCATTAGTTTTCCTGGCACGCACGTCGGGGAGCAGCCGATTCCAGAGATCGCACAGTGAGCTCACTCTCTCTCAGACTCCTTGGGATGACCGGAGGTTGCAAGGTTCTCCTTCCATCACTTTGTATTTACTGGTCTGAGAATATTGCCATGCTAATCCTGTTCCGAGGTAAAGTGGCAAGAGAGGTAAACGTCAGGTTTAATCATTACTGCTAGTAAAGTGAGAGTTTTACTTGTTTAGACTAAACTAATACTACAACTGTAGGTGAATTTAAAGCTCAGAAAATACACAGATTTTGCAATATGTAAGATATCTAGCCAATAGAACAATATATGTGACTTATTTAAACGGAATTGAATACTACAGGTATTTACGTGTTACCTATATCCTATGTGGTTGACTACAGTCTAGAGAAAATTCACACGCTTGGATTTGGCCGAATATGCTGAAATTCAAACCAGTCCTGAAACGTCTACTCTGCATTTGCAACGGAGTAACTGAAACCGAGAAGGAGGGTACTGTAAATACATATTTTTTATTTAGTTATTAAAAAATCTGGGCTTTTTAAAGTTTGTGTATTCACACAGTGAAAATTCATTTTTATAAATAATTATAAAAAATTATAAAAAACACAGAGTTTTATTTTCACAAATTGAGTTTTTATTTCCACCTCAAGTACTTTCGACTTATTTACGTCATTATCAAGAGGATACTAAATTACAAAAATAAGACAAATACCATAGAGAAATAAAATAAAAATAATGATTTAGGTACGACAAATAGGTACAATAAGGAAATGACACATAATATAATTACAATATTATATAATGATATAACAAATTGACAAAACAACAAACCATAGAGAAATCTAAATAAAAATAATAATAATATAAATCATCAGCACCTGATGATGACTACGAAGTAGTCGAAAACGTTTGTGTCCTTTATATAAATAATAAAAAAAGTGAAAATAAAACAGATTTTTTAATAACTAAATAAAGAGGAATTTTCACAGTGTTAATGCACCAACCATCCAAACATATTTTTTACCTTTTATCAAATTTTGGCGCGCTCTTCCCACTGATGTGGCGTGTGAAACCGATTTATTTTCACAAGTAATAATAGGGGCAGCTTTACGCCAATCACTTTGATGGAAGATTAGGTTTTCCTGCTTCCGGGGAGACAGGTTCTTATCAGGTTAGGTCAAAGTTGAGTAAACCTTGTCAGGTTTAGAATAAAGGTACAACATAATATAATGAGATGGTTTGGGCATTTGGAAAGAATGGATGTAGAACGATTGACAAAGGAAAAAAATACAGGGGAAATATAAGAGGCAAGAGAGGTAGGAGCAGAGAGAGATAAGAATGTGTTGATCAAATTAGTGCAATTGTGAAGGTATGGGCTAAACAGAGTGAATGCAAAAGAGAGAAATGTATGAAATAAGTGATGGATATGAATGAACTAAGAGAAGTACTCGTATGTTAGGATATAAATAAGTGGAGAATATTCTGCAGAGGTCTTGGCCCCCCTTAGTGGAACGGCAACAGCGTTACAGTTGTCAGTACTGTAATTTTCAGTTTAAAGAAAACACTGAAAAATAAACCAGTGGCTGGGTTCGAGCCCTTGCTTTTTAGCTTTGAACGCAAGCATTCTATCAACTGGACTATATACTTATTTTATTTAGGAATATTTTAACTTTAATCTAAAAAGTAAGCTATTTTTTATGCTAAAAATGCATGTACCTTTTAAACTTGCAGTAGGTACGTACCAACTACCAACTTATAAAATGTGTACTGGTATGTTGGCCTGGTATGCCTAAAAATCGTACCATAATTAAATTTAACTTTTTTAAATTAAACCATACTGCAACTTTCATTCGCGTACACACCAGGATTTACAGCAGATTAAGTAGGATTAACTTGACCATTCCTGTTGACACGTGGTAGTATAGCAAGTCCCACGTGTCCAAGCTGCGCAATGTTCAAAGCCTTTGCAATCCCCTATCAAATGAACGACTTTATACCAGAGAAAAACCGGTACACCAAGTATAAAACATTACGATTAAACTGAACCATAACGTTTTACAATAAAAAAATGTTGCACGTTCTTTGAGTGTTTTAGTTAACGTACATTTTTGGAAAACGCTGTGGTTTAGTTGACACGTCGGGTTTTATGGTTGTGGTACGGGACAGAGATATGCGGTCGAGTGAGAGGGCAATGTCTGGTATCGACCCATACAAAGGGGTGGTTAAAAGGTATCACAATATATCGGACATTGGGGATACGAACCGAACCGGGTAAACGAATTTTTTCTTCCTCGATGATGATGATGGTGATTTATAGAGCGCCGTTTCGTGACTAATATCACTGCAAGGGCGCTTTCAGTCTTGACGCGGTGGTGAAGAAGTTGAAGAAATCTTGGCACCAAGCAAAGTTAAGAAGAAGTATGGATTTAACTAAAACGATGGGAGTGCCTCAAGGTTCACACATCGCCCCAATGTTATTAGTCATGTTAACCTAAGTCCATTTATTGAACAGTTTTTGTTGTTGTGCAGATGATGCCAGATTGTTGGGCCCACTAAATGAAGAGGATGCCCAATCTGAGGATGACCGAAATTATAGAAGATCTATTTTCTTAGTTATTATACCGAAATTTCCTGGGATAAGGAACTCCATCTGTCTCGCCATTTCATTTTTTATTTCGATGATCATTCGGACGACTTAGTAGGTTCGGCATGTAGTAGGTACGTGCAGAGGACTCCAGAATAATGGCATATGTCTTGAATGGTGCCCCCTCCAATGTAAGACCACTCGGACATCCCAAGATACGGTGAGCAGACAATGTCGAGGCCGACGGGGAAGTCCTGGGAGTTAGGGGACCATGGAGGGAAGAGGAACAAGACAGAGAGCCCTAAAGAATTATAGTGTGGGAGGTCCTGCGACTCCTGAGCCTTCAAGGCTTGTGAGCCAGATTAAGTAAGTATTAGGATGATTTACTTAATAAGTGCTTTTCTCGTGGGCGATCACACCTCAAGAGCACTCCGGAGTTTTTCATCGACTCTACAATGCGCCAGACTCGACCCACTTGCTGTAGAGCTGGATGGACCTTTGGTCTCATGCTGCACGTGGTTCTTGCTGTATATGTAAAAAATAAAACAAGATAAAAACCAACATCTCAAATCAAAATTAACCCTACAACCCTTGCCGCCCTTCTCTGAAACAGGGCTGATATTAGCAAGGTTAACTTTTTTTACAGTATGGCTTGTCTGTCTCATAATGTTACTTATATTTTGCAACTTAGATTAGATTAGATAGCAATCTATAAGCACCGGAACTTAGTCATAAATATGGAATTGAATAAAACGAAATAAGCGCTTCAGAAAAAGGAAGAAACGTAGATTTAGTGAGTAAAAGTTAACTTCTAATCTCTCAAATAAATAAAAAAAAAAGATAGACTTACGAAGTGTTATTATTGAATACATCCGGTCGGTGTTATAGCCGCGCGGATCAAGACAGGTTATTTGGAACCGGATAACGCTGGTTCGAATCCCGCGACGATAACTTCGACCCTGGTTCAACAGATGCCGTTGCATGCACACAAGCTTCTGCTTTCGCATGAAGACAACTGGCCAGGTAAAATAGGTTGGTGGATTGCGTTCCTTTCCAAAAATCTATTTTTTTTAAATTTAAAAAAAATAATAAAAAATTAAACATCATTTTTATTAAATAAAGAAATTTTCAGCATCCCTGCGGCATCCGATTGCATTATTATACAAGGAAAGCATGATATGTTAAGTATGTAGGTAGGTATATTATGTGGGCTGGCTAGGTACGAATGCACGTAATAAGCCGCTGTAAACAAACAGTTGGGCGATGGTTGCCATGGTGACCGCTGCAGCGACGCTAGCGCCCCGTAGAGACGCCGCGGCAGAAAATTCAAACACAATTCCATAGATAATTGTACTGAAATACGGTAGAGCGTCGATTATCCGAACTTTATTTATATATTTTTTAAAAACTTATTTTTCATATAATGTACAAACATCTATTTCAAAAATTAAATTTCATTTAAACTCTAATTTGAATAGCCTGTTTTCTAAATCCGCTATCCCTAATTACGGTAAAATGTAACTTTTGTTCTTCAAATTACATTAAACTTTAATTCTTCATATTTAATGCCCGCCCACAGATACGGAAAGCTCGCGCTTACACAAGCTACAAATGTACTTAAAAATAAATCAATCCTCACATCAACATAAACCTTGCAACTCCTGCCACTTTTCCCTGAAATTGAGGTGGCATTGGCCAAAGTGAACCAAGTTTTTACAGCATGGGGGTCAGATTCATACCAAACTATTAGTCAAGAAACAGAAGTCCTTAATTTTGGCATATCGAAGCGAGCCTACCTTCTCACGTGCAGCTATGATTATCAAGCACTTTTTTCAGGACAGATACTGGTCGCGTTCCTCTTGAGCTTCAAACCATCGTAAGGCGTTATCTAGAGCAGGTATATTGAGCTCATACTACGAGTATTTTGCGGACCACATGGTCTATGTTGTACAAAATTCAGGGCTGCAAAAGACCGATGCCAAAAATTTCCATCTCATGAAAATCGTCAACGGGAAGACAGGGGGGTGGAAACACTCTCCATTCAAAAAATTATTATCCAATTGGAAAGGCCGGATGTATATTATGTTTCAATTTACAAAAAATAATTAAAAGTCGTGGCGGTTTGCAACCTAGGCAGGCCGCGCGTTTGACATGCCAAATCATGACAATAACCAGTTGTTCGATTAATCGACGCTCTACTGTAGTACTATTACCATTTCCTACTACCCTTTTATGCAGGAATACGAGTATACTAGCCTAGTAACTAGAATATTACCTAGGTTTATATGTATACAACGTGTGATCAAAGTGATGTGTAAAATAAGGTAACCATGCAGCATTTCTTTCGTCGTTAAAAATAAATGAGGATAGATACTAGAAAAATAATTTAATTATCCAAAATTCTCTACCTCTCAACTACAAATGAATTTCTCACTATGTTGTACCTATGTACTTTCACAGGTAAGGGGGCCAGATTTACGCATATCACTTAACTTGAAGCAGAAATTTTCCAGATCCTGAGGGGGCAGGTACTTATTTATTGTGAAGGCTGAGTAAACCTTGCCGATATTTTGATTTTGAGTTCGAAATTCCAATATCTAAGGCTCAAAATGAGTGGTAGAGCGAGTTTTAGCAAGATTTGTTTATGGGTCACAGACTATTAAATTCCTTTATCCTTTCGTCTTTTATTAGCTCTATCCCTCCTCATCACCTACCTAGTATGCAACAATATGAAGTACCTGCAGTTCATGATTGACATGATAGTGGTCATAATCAAATTGTCCCGAATACTTCGTCATCCATGCCGCGCGCTTTCGACAAGAAATAAGTTACACGAAATACTTGAAGCAGATCAACACTGGAATTCGGTGAGTCATTTATAATAATCCTTGTCTCCCATTCTTATTCCTGGATGGTCTGCGACTCTGGCAGATTTGCCCTAAGCAGCTCGCTCAACCCCGCGGAAGAATCTTTTCAATTTAAAACCAGCATCTCGATCTCTCTATTTGGTGGAAACAAACATGACTCCACCAATAAGTAAAGCATTTTACATTCAAATGTCTTACTATCATATCAAAAGACGTAATGTATGTATTGCAGTAAAAATACATGCTGGGTATTATTCAAATGATATTAATCCAAATGAAAATGCGATTTGTGTTGAGGATGCATGGTAACCCCTGGGATAGGCTCTGTGTGCAGTTGATCTCGTTATGCACGCCATGCAGTACGAGTATCAGGGAAATGGAGGGAAATGTGCGCGATGGCGGGCGCTGTCCGGTGTGTTTAACGCACACCTACCCCGCTGCAAGACGAGGGCGTGTGAGCGAAGGGTTGCCTATTGACACACACTAAAA